>JAFLJL010009772.1:0-15523 GCA_018398815.1 Conus ventricosus
CGCGCAGCAGCCTGGTGCAAATGATTAAGATACAGCAGTGAAGGTAGTTTGATGATTCCTCTGTGTGTCTGGGTCGATACCTATCTACATTATTCCTCTGTGTGTCTGGTCGATACCTATCTACATTATTCCTCTGTGTGTCTGGGTCGATACCTATCTACATTATTCCTCTGTGTGTCTGGGTCGATACCTATCTACAAACGAGTGTTTCACCTGTTTGTTTGATTGTTTCATTATTTGAGCGACTGAATGGTCGCGTGGGTCATTTGGCTGAGTAATTCGGCAGATAATGACTGAATGGTCGCGTGGGTCATTTGGCTGAGTAATTAGGCAGATAATGACTTGGATGCTGTTCGGTTGTTTGTGCGTTCATGGGGCTATTTGTGTGCGCAAGTAGCCACTGGTTGGTCTGTGTGCTTATCTGTTGTTGGATCGGTTAGTTCGTGAGCGTTTATTTGTCTAATATATTCACACCCGTGGGTCCATTGCAGGCTGAAAAGCAACGGCCGCGCCTCATTGGGCTGGTGTGTAGGCCTAACGGGCGAAACGGGAGGAGCCGTAGCGTGTAGCACGCACTGTCCTGAGGTGGGTGTAGTGATCTATGGAGAAAGAAAAATAGATTTAGTTGGCTGGTTGATGTGGAGTATGTGTACTTTTTGAATTTGGTCAAATATGTGGACACGACACAGATTTCGTTTTCTTCATACAATTGTATAACTGCTATACGACCAAAGTGATGCCTTGCCATTGAAAATTAATTGTTCATTAATTTCATTGATTGTCCAGAACTCCTGCTGTTCGCAACGGGGAGTAACACTGTTATAACCCATGCTTTTGACTGTTCGTAACTCCTGCCATTTGCAATGGTGAGCCCCTTTGTTAATGTTTTGATCATGAAATAAGTATGTTGTTGACTGCAAAGATTGTTTTTACCTTCTACCATTCGCAATGGGGAGGCCTTTTGTGTATTTTGTTGTGAATCCTTGCACCTTAATTTTGATAATGTCTTTGTGTTGCAGGGACTATACTGTTTTAATGTATGATTTCACAATTCCATATGAACATTTGATACTTGTCTTGGCTTAATCTGAATAATGTGTGCCTTGTTAGTGTGTGATCTCTTCCATACTTTGAACCTTTCTTGAATGCAATTCTTCCTCGTGTTGAATAATTATGTTTTTCAGTATATGTGTTCTTAATAATACCTCATGTTTAT
Source organism: Conus ventricosus (assembly GCA_018398815.1). Lineage (NCBI taxonomy): Eukaryota > Metazoa > Mollusca > Gastropoda > Neogastropoda > Conidae > Conus > Conus ventricosus. The sequence goes on from JAFLJL010009772.1 coordinate 1,217, forward strand.
GATCATTATTGTTTATGTCTTAATAGGTCGGTGAGGTTAGTGAGGTTGGTGAGGTTGGTTCGGTTCAAACTGGTGCGTTGGTCCAGTTATGATTTGAAATAAAAGAGGAAACCAACGAGCTGCTGTTGATGTGGAAGATGATGTGGCCACTCGCTCTCTTTCCCTCTTCTTGATGTGGAAGATGATGTGGCCACTCGCTCTCTTTCCCTCTTCTTTATTTATCCTATCACTTTACACAATGTTTACACGAAGGGCCTTGCAGACCTTGATAGAAACGGACTTGCTCCTGTTGACACTAGCAAATGACGGTTCGATCTGCAACACGTCAAGCAATGCTTAATGAAGAACGAAAGCAGCTCAGCAGCTGGTGAACGGCATTGCTCAGGGGTATCAAGAAACTGGATCATCCATCACCCCTACAAATGCCCAGACATTAGTCTGCACTCACAACAAGACATCAGAACGATTGCCTCGCCAATTTCCTTCAATGGAATACGAATTGAATCGATTGACAGTCTACGCTATTTAGGTACAGGTTGTGATAGAATGCTGACCCTCTGTAAAACATGCTGAGTGGTTCTTAAATGCAATAAAGGCCTATCTGGCATGAAAGAAACGGCAGCTAAAAAGGCACTGAACAACGCCATATCTACCGACTGCATCACGCACTTCTACTCAGTGTGATTGATAATCGATTAGGGGTTACAACACCGTCCACAAGCAATCTTCTTCAATTAAAATGAATTCAAAATAAAGCAATGAGATTGATCTGGGGAACCACCAAGGATACGCCAGTTGAAACTATGCGATACCTGTTCGAACTTCCTTCAAAGCAGGTAAGACACACACAAGCAGTGAAGTATACACTGCATTCTCCAAAAAACCCGCCTTCATACGGCTTCAAGAACAAAAGGCTCTCCTTAACATAAAAATCATGGATGACTCAGAAGATCAAATACAGCCGTGTGCCAGTTACAAACTCTAAGAAACGAAAGTAGGAAAAGTATCTCTAGACCACTTCAAACACTTCTACCAATTGCCATCGCTCCAAGATGGCAGACTTTTTCCGAAATAACCGAAAGCAAACCAACGCAGATATTCAATGCAGTGAAATGAATGCATGAATGTATGAATGAATGAATGAATGAAGAATGAGACAATAAATTGCTTGTAAATGAAGAAAAAAAAAAAGATAGATAATATAACCAAAAAATAACGACAAAAAAAGAAATGATACAAAGAAAGAAATAGGATGACAAGGAAAAAATAGGGATACAAAGAAAAAATAATGACAAAGAAAAAATAGGATACAAAGAAAGACACCGTGTGGAAGCAACATGTATCCAGCACAAAGACAATAGACACAACAGATGCACCGCCATCCTGGAAAGAGGAATCAGAGAACAGTCCATCCTTGCAGACTCCATTCCATGCACGTCTGTGACACGTTTGTCCGCAAAACGGGTCTTTCATTCCCACTCGAGTCCCACATCACAGATGACATTCCTGCCCTACTCATCCGTCGGACACGACTGAAAAGTCCATCGTCATCTTTATAAACCAACAATGACCCCAGACAATCTGCTTGAATGTGAAAAGAGTTTTGGAGTCTTTACTGTTCAATAATTAAAAGAGGTGGGGGGTGGTCTTTACTGTTCAACTGAAATGTAAAGAAAGTGTTGTGGCTGTACTGTCAATTGAAAGATAAAAAAGTTTTGTGGTTGTAATAGTCGGCCGAATGTTCCGAACATTTAGGCAAATGAAGGGTAGTTTTCTGTTGTTGAAGCACGTTCCTTTCTTCAAGTGTGCGCATTCAGCAACAGCCAGGGTATACCTGCCGCGAGCGTATATGATGAGGAGAAGTACTGGAATGTTTCGCATTCCGTGGATATAACACGAACATGCCTGACCTCCGTCCTGGTAGAGAAGAGTGTCCACTATGAACACTGGCTTATTCACTGGCTCTCCCGTGGCCTAAGGAAGGCGATCGTTCAGGTGAACGCACGGGTAGGTGACCGTCAGCCTGCAGGCAAGTACAGCGACCAATTCATCGTCCCTGTTCTGAAATGAATGAAGGCGGCTGCCTATCGATGGTTTGCGCCCTTGTTTCTATAAGGTAGGAAATACTTGAAGCATCATCATGCGAAGAAGGTCAGGCTGTTAGTTCTATGGGAGCGTTGGGAATCGAACATGAATTGAATAATTATGCATTAACCACTTGTGCTCCAATCTTATGGTGCAGCTAGCAGCTGTGGTTTGTGGTATTGTATGGTACGATGATTCCATTTGAATAAAAAAACTTGGGATTTTAGTGTACAAATCGTTGAAGTGTGTGAGCCGAGGATTTCCATTGGTTGACCAGTTAAACTCGGTTCCTCTCTTCTTTGAGAACGAATATAAGAGCTTGGAAACCAGAAGTGTTGACACACTTAAGAAAGTGAACTCGCCCTGCTTGCTGAGGCTCAAAAAATAACACGTAAGCAGGTTAGCTGCGCCTTGTTGCTCTGGTGGGACGGAAACATGGCGTTGCTGTAGCCTCGGACCGACACGAGATAATTGTCTCCCTCCTCCCGTGGACGTCGCCAGCAAACTTTGTCCTGCCTGTTGGGGCAACAGGGAGCGGCCAACACGTGGGGTGTTTGCAGCCAAGTAAGACCTGTGAAGGCCGACAGAGCCCTTTCCGTTAGAGGGCGAAGTCAGAGAATCCTGTGAGACTCTTGCGAGGTACAACCTGAGCTACATGCCAGTGTCCCCCCCCCACACTGGATTTGGCCATTCGAGGACACAACGAGTTGCGAAGCCTCAGCTCGTGTCGCACTGTGATGAAGAACTTCAACCAAGAGAATGCTGCAAGTTAATGGTCGCTATATTTGCTTCCTTAAATGTTAAAGTGTGCAAACTGAAATAGTGGAATATGGCTTTCCTCTAAGTAAGAATACAGAAAACAGGGGATGCGTTATTAAATTGTCTGTATGCTGTTTACTATGGTTGTATAAACAGATAGGTTGTTGTGTATGACGTGGGGCTCGATCAATTAATAAAAGTTGATTATATTTCATGAATGTTATGTTTCCCGTCACCTTTGTGCGGCCGAAATGTGATTGACAGATTCTGTGCCTATGCAGAGCCATTTTGTTGTAAAGCGTAAAAATATCTTCGGTCTATAACCAACCCCGCATCCCGAATTATGAAATCCAATTTTAATAACGAGGGGGAGCGTCGGAGTCCCGTCAACAAATTGGGACTGTCGTCCGGGACTGAACAGAATGAGCCATAAGTGATTTGTATCTGGTATTTTGGTCAAATTGCAAGGGATTTTGAAATTTTCTGCGTAATTGTGGAAACCTAGATCCGTGTTTTTCTTACCGGGAAAACTCTAGTCATGTGTAGATTGTTTTGATCTTTTTTTTTTGCATTACTGGCCATGTATTTGAATTTGCTTGATTGTGCTGTTGAGTTGATTGTGTGTACACTAACTATTGTTCCTTATTTACAAGTGATCAGTGTGATCTCGGCTTGGAATGTTTGTATTAACTACTGATCGAGTTAGATTACTTCAAAATGGGCGACTGAAGAGGTCTGAGACAATGATATCCCGCTGAAAAAGATGGACCTCATTAAGAAGAAAAGCTTTAGGACTAAAGGTCCGGTACTGAAGGCTAATAATGAGAACTGCCCCCGTTAAGCGAGCCCAGAAAATACAAAGGGAACGGAAAAGAAAAAAAAAGAGGAAGAGAAGAGAACGGACAAAGTGGAGAAGAAAAGAGAACATAAAAAGAGAGACAGAAAAGGGAACGGAAAAAGATGAGAGAAACGGTAAAAAGAAGAAAGAAAGATAACGGGAAAAAGTAGAGAGACAGAGAAACGGGAAAAGAGAGAGAGAACGGAAAGAAGGAAGAGAAAGAGAAGCGTAAAGAGAGATAAAGCGATAAGAGAAAGAGAGAAGAGAATGAGAACGGAAAGAGAAAAGAGAAAAAGAAGATAAGGCAGTTTTGATTTAGAAAAATTAAAATGGAGAAAGAACAAATAAATCCAACGAACGTGGACCGCAAAACCTCCAAGTGAACGGGGGAGCACCACATTCAGTCCCCTTGATCAAATGCCAAGTCGATGATAATAACGACCAATCTAAGGATTTCATTTCGCAATTTGAAAGATTGCCCAAAGAGCAGCGTACCCAATAAAGGTGGCCCAAAATTGTCTGCGCTGCTGACACCCCAAAGCTAGGGATCGCTTTTTTCCTGCTTACCACCACTGGAAAAACAGACAATTATGAGTCGTCTGCGATGCTCTTTTCAGAGTTCAAGGAACCGCCGATAGATATAGAAATTGTTCAGTAGAAAACGTTCGTAAATCAGTGAACGCCGTAACATTTCTTTAATCGGCTTAGGCTCTCGTTTTGACAAAATGGATAAGGTTGAGAAACATCGAACAACTGTGAATCTTGAAGAATCGTTAAGAGCAAATTCTCCTCCACTTGGCGAAGGATCTCCACAGTATTTCATTGGCGAAAGAGAATTTAGAAGGTTAGAGATGAGTTGAAATTGCAGACAGTATGAATATGCCCAAGCACGATGGCGAGATCAACCATCGACCCGTAATGCCAACCAACACAGTCAGGGGATGCGCCGACTCCCTACAAACAGAGCAGAACCACAGTTATAAACGCTTTCTTTAAAATCCCAAAGCAACAGTGACACAAAAATGTAAGTAAACGCACATTTTTAATGTGGAAGGGTCAGATCGGGCCAAAAAGTAGCGAGTCGAGAACACTCATTGTTGCAGTTTTATACAATTCAACAGCAAGCAATACCGCCACCACGACTAGGCAAGTATAAACGAAGCCCGTACCTCATTTAATACAAGGACTGACTCTAGCGCTAATGGTAGAGCCCTTTTGGAAAACAGACTATACTGGGGAAACCACCTGCTGCGATAGCATGAACATTAAGCGTCTACCTTTGGCCCGTGTCCAAAGTAGAGTCAATTGTCAGGATAACTCTCACTGCACATTGCAAAACAAGCTCCCCTATCCACGTTTGGGAGAGGGAATCACCTCCCGAACCTATCCACTGCCAGCAATGAAGCAAGGAAGCAGGTAAGAATCACTGTAAAGTAAACAGAAGCAGTGATGCACAGGCGCCGCTAGCAGTATGCTAGCTGTCCATGATGCCATGGGGTGTGCAATAGACCATAAATATCAGAGTGTCTGCCGAGCCATGTAGCCGTAGATGTGTTTAAAAAGTGTTGGGTTGGCGTTTCCGGCAGTCAGAATATGTAGGACCACCACGGTGGAGCGGACCTCAGTCGGCCAACATGACCACAAGTGACTGGAACCTGCAGCTGGTTGGACCAGGAGGCAGTAATAACGCATGCACAAAGGTCGAGAGACCCAGCTATCGTTAAGAAATGCCAAAGACAGTCACTACATAAACAACAAGCCATGTATGAGAAAAAAGAAGAAATAAGTCCAGAAATCATGGCATAGCCTACGAATCGAACCAAGAATCCTCGAAAAACATAAATCGGTCACAGAAAAGAATGCAGGATCATCTCATAACTTTTTTGAAAAGAGATAACGTCGTCGCAGTGAATGGTCGACAGGCTAAAAGAGGACGAGCAATGTTCAACGCCTCCTTTATAAAGACTAAATGTGTAACTGGACTCCGGACTCTCTTGTAAACCTGAATGCCAAACTATCTGCCCCACTAATATGGGCGAGCCACAAACGCGGCAAGATTGAAGGGCAGAGTAGTCAAAGTGAGTAATGCCTCCTTGTGCGTTTAGTGAACAACAGAACAACAATGGTAGAGCAAGCCTAACGGCTCTGAGATTGGTGTGTGTAGCAGTCATTCTGTTTACGGACAGCTACCTTAAATAATGTACTGGCCATTTTTATTTGATTTGATTGCCTTGTAGAGCGGGTAAGCCTAAGTTCAGGTTTTATTTTCTTTCTGATATATTTACCTGTATGTTTGCTTTGTTTCATTCCCATAAGGGCGGTTAATACATCTCACGTGTTGTTTCGTGTTGTTCTCTTTGTGAAGATTGTCTTTTCACATGATCAGTAAATGCCTTTTGTTGTGAAATCAGGAAAAATTTTGATTGCAGATGAGTGTTGAGCCATAATCATTTTGTGCTTCACCCTGAAGTTTGATTTTTGATTTGATGTTACGTATCTGGCCACACGCCTATTGGAATCGGAGCCGTGGAGTTGGGCCACACGCCTGGAATTGACTTTGATGTTAATAGGCTGCCACACATCTAATTTGATGTTGGAGTAATCATGGAATGTGCTATATAAAGTGAAGAGTTGAATAATTTAATATTATACATCTGATAGCTAACTTATAGAAGTTTCTTGATTATAGTACAGTTTAACTGATGAATCAATGGACTAAGCTATTGATTATTATTTTAATTGGTACATTATCCATTTTGAATGGTAAGAATGATGTCCTTGAAGCAGTAGGGTATACTGTGTATATCGAACCCATGCAACTGAGTTTTTTTATCCAATTGGAAACATTCGTCCTGGAAATGTTGATTGGAACAAATTCTTAGTACGGTGTAATGAGTCGCCAATTTCCGAACAATTGAGGCAAATTAAGGGTAGTTTTGTCTGTTGTGAAGCACTTTCCGTGGTCTCAAGTGTCGAAATTCAGCATTCCAATCCACACCAACCAGGGGGTAGAAACCCCAGTCGTATACGAAGAGGAATACTGGGAAGAGTTTCGCATGTCCGAGGGATATAACACGAACATAGCGACACTGCCGACCTGTAGAGAAGAGTGACCACGTTGAACACTGCTATTCACTTGGCCTCTTCACGTGGCCGAAGGAAGCATCGAGCAGGTGACCGGCACTGTGACAGGACCGGCACCTGCAGGCAGAGTACAGCGACCCATTCAGTCGTACCCAGTTCTGAGGATGAAGGGAAGGCGCGGCCTACCAATGATTTTCGCCTTGTGGACTATAGAGGAATAAATACTTGAAGCATCATCATGGCGGAAAGTCGAGCTGTTAGTTCAATGGGTAGCTTGGAATCGAACATGGTGTTTGAATAGGAGTTATTCATGAACCACTGTCCCAAGTCTTTGTTGCGCTACAGCTGTGGTGTGTGTTATGTGTAGGTACTATGATTCCATTGGTGGAATAAAAATAACTTGGATTTATTGACAATTCGTTGATGTGTGTGTCCATGATTCCTTGTGGACATTAACACGGCCGCCGTCGTTGAGAACGAATACGAAGTCTTGGAAAACCAAATGTTGACTCACTAAGAATGAGACTCGCGCCGCTCCTCTTCTGAGATCAAGAAAGATACAACGTGAAAGCAGAGGTTAGCTTCGCCTTGTTGTCTCCTGGGTGGGACGTGAAAGACAGTGAGTTGCTGTACCACGGAGCCGCCGACGAAAAATGTCTCCCGTGTGGACGTCGACACAAGACGTTCCCGGCCTTTGGGCCTGACAGGACTCCAGACAACGTGGGTGTTTTGCAGCCAAGAAGACCTTTGGAGTAGCCCAGAGCCCTTTCCTGGAGAGCCGAAGTGCCATTGAAGTTACCGGGAACTCGTGCGAGGTACAACTCAAGCACGTGCCAGTTCCCCCCCAACTGGGTATTTGCCCATTCGGGAGGACACAACAGTGTGGCGAGCGTCACTCGAGTCGCCACTAGGTGGAAGAAAGAAACTGGTCAACCAAGATGCTGGCAAGTTTCATACTTTATTTTGCTCTTAAGTTATAAGTGTCAAATGAATATTGAATATGGTCTTCCTGCTAATAAGATAACTGAAGAAGAACAGGGATGCATTTATTAAATTGTCTGATGCTTTTACATTGGTTAGTATGAATACAATATTGTGTTGTGTATTGACGGTGGGGCTCAGTCCAAGTTGAAATAAAAGCTTGATTATTTTCTATGAATTTATTTGTTACTCCCTCACCTTTGTGCGGGCCCGATGTATGACAGAGCGTGTGCCTATGCAGAGCGCATTTGTTGTGAAAGCGTAAATACTTCTGTCCTCTAACCCCCTGCATCCCTAATATAAAATCATATTTTTATAAAAAAATAAACGAGTGGGGGGACGTCCGATCCCGTCACTGGCTTTACTGTCAATTGAATGTAAAAAAATGTTGTGTCTTTACAGGTCAATGAATTTCAATTATTGTAAAAAGATGTTGCGTGGTCCTTTAACTGTACAATGAATTTCAATATGAATGTAAAAAGATTGTTGGTGGTCGTTACTGTCAATTGAATGTAAAAAGTAATTATCCACCTTTACAGCTAAAACCACCCAATTATACACTTAAAAATCCTGCTTTGCCATCTGGTGATGAACAGAGGATGGGGAGACGGATAAAGATGGATAAGGTAGCGTGATTTCAAATGTGTGATGGGAATATTTATTCTTGAAGGTTCAGAATGTCAAAAGTCTGATATTTGAGAGGTTCAAAGAAAAAACACAAAAACCAAAACAAACAACAAAACAAGAATCAACATAAAACTACCCCATTCATCTATGGAATACCGCGTAGACATATGTCAGAAAGAGGAAAACCTTTGGCCTTGAACCCTTATAACGGCATTCTGTAAACACGCATCATCCGTGACACATAATGAACATACCTACAAATTTTTCAGAAGATCGCCCAGCATTTGTCTGACATAACACAGTTGACCACGACAGACATACAGACAACGCGTACCCACAGACAACACACCCACCACCACACACACACACACACAGACAGACTCACACACACACACAAACACATCACCCCTCACACACACTACACAACACACACACACACAACACACACACAAGCGAGCATTTCTTCGTTCCCATTTAAAGTACTCCCGTCATTAAACTGAGTAACAATGAAAGGGTAAACAGATGGCTCGAAAAATGATACAATCGACGTCCGTATCAACACCACCCTGATTTCATGGGAAAAAAATCTCGTGTCTCCGAATTTTAACTATCAATGCACTTATGAATCAAAACAATTCATAACCATGATCACATTTCCATACAGTAAATGCAGTCTTTACAAACAAAACAATTCATAAACCAGTTACACGAATTCCATACAATAAATGCTCTTTTACAAAGCAAAACCATACATAACCGTTCAACACGATGTCATACATTAAAATGCAGGGCTTACAAGCAAAATATCGTACGGTCCCGAAAATGACTAGAATGCCGATGCAATTTCCCTACTGACAAACGGATGACTGACTTTTCACTTCAATTCCTCGGACTTCACGTCAACCTCGACTTCACTTCTTCAGATCCGTGCGACTTTTCACTTTCTTCAGATCCTCGGACTTCACTCAAGACCTCGGACTTCCCACATCAGAACCCACGGACTTCACTTTCCACCCCGACTTCACTTCTCAATCCTCACTTCACTCATACCCCGGACTTCTCTACTCAATCCTCAGACTTGCACTTCAGACCCTCACTTCACTTCGTCACCGGACATTCAACGTCTTCAAGTATCCTCACTTCACTTCAGACCCTCGACTTACTCTTCAGATCCGGACTCACTTCAATGCCGCGGACTTACTTCGATAATCCTTCGACTTCACTCTCAGATCCTCGACTTCACTTCAGACCCTCACTTCACTTCAGTCCGTGGACAGTCACTTCAGATCCGTAGGACTTCCATTTCAGATCCATGGACTTCACGTCAGTGCCTGACTTCACTTCAATCCCCGATTCACTTCAGATCCTTGTCTTCACGTCAGATCCTGGACGCCACTTCACTCCTTGCCTGAGGTTTGACAGAACAGTAATCCAGACAATGCCAAATAGACACAACGGCGATTAAGAGTTATTAGCTATGATAAATAAAATACACGTACAATACCAAAGGGATAAAATGCAAAAGCATCTGCTGTCCGCTGTCTGGTCGGTCTGCTCACTTGGGTGTGTGTTTGGTGTGTGTGTTTGTGTGTTGTTGTTTGTGTTTTGTGTTTGCGTCGTGCGTGCGGCGAGTTTGTGTGTCGTCTTGCGTGCATGTGTGTAGTGATGTGTTGTGTGGTTTGTGTGTTGTGTGTTGGTATTTAATTTTTTTTTCTTTTTGGGTGGGGTGGTCAGTAGTGTTTTATGTGATGTTTTACGTGAAGCATTTGGTAAATTTTCTGTGGCTTGTTTAACTCTACAATACGTTCTAAGTTATACGATTTGTTTAGCATCAATTTTACACCATGGAGCTTTATAATGCTCCCTTATTCCCAATGAAATTCCATGGGACAATGAAGATTGTCAAGTGTTAATTTCACTGAAATAGGGGACACCACGTGACATCGGAATAAAAAATGTCTTAAATTGATTTTAATTATTTTTAATTTGGGGTACATTATCCATGTTTGAGATGTTGATGGAAGGATGTCTTGAAGCATAGGGTAGTACTGTTATATCGACCCATGCAACGAGTTTGTTTATCCAATTGGAGAACAATTCGTCCTGGAGGAAATGTTGATTGAACAACATTCTTAGGTACGGGGGTGTAATGAGTCGGCCGAATGTTCCCGAACATTTAGGCAAATTAAGGGTAGTTTTGCTGTTGTTGAGAGCACTTTTCCTTGGGTCTTCAAGTGTGCGAATTCAGGCATCACCAGGGGGGGATACCCCGATCGTATACTGAAGGAGGGAGAGTACTGGGAAGTGTTTCGCATGTCCGAGGATAGTAACACGAACAGCTGACCTGCCGTCCTGGGTAGAGAAGAGTGTCCACTTTGAACACTGGCTATTCACTGGGCTCTCCCGTGGGCCTGAAGGGAAGGCGATCGTGTCAGGTGACCGTCACGGGTAGGTGACCGTCAGCCTGCAGCAGAGTACAGCGACCATTCAGTCGTCCCTGTTCTGAGGAATGAATGGAAGGCGGCGGCCTATCGAGTGGTTTGCGCCTTGTTGTCTATAGAGGTAGTAAATACTTGAAGCATCAGTCATGGCGGTAGAGAGGTCGAGGCTGTTAGTTCAATGGGTAGCTTGGGGAATCGAACATGAGTTTGAATAGGAGGTTATGCATTAACCACGGGGTGCCCAAGTCTTTGTGGCGCTAGCAGCTGTGGTGTGTGTGTATGTGTAGGTGACTAGTGATTCCTTTGGGTGGAATAAAAATAACTTGGGGATTTATTGGTACAAATCGTGTGATGTGTGTGTGCCAGTGATTCCATTGTTGAGCCAGTTAAACTCGGGTTCTCTCTTTCTTTGAGAACGAATATAAGGTGCTTGGAAAACCAGAAGTGTGTGACTCACTTAAGGAAAGTGAACTCGCCCGTCTTGCTGAGGGCTCAAAAAAATACAGCGTGAAGCAGAGGTTAGCTGTCGCCTGTTGTCTCCTGGTGGGGACGGAAGACAGTGGAGGTTGCTGTAGCCTCGAGCCGACGACGAGAAGAATTGTCTCCCGTGTGGGGACGGTCGACAGCAAGACGTGTCTGCCTGTTGGGCCTAGACAGGGAGCTGCCAGACAAGGGTGGGGTGTTTGCAGCCAGAGAAGACCTGTGGGAGAGGCCGACAGGAGCCCTTTCCGTGGAGAGGGCGAAGTGCAGTGAAGTCCGGGAGACTCGGTGCGAGGGTACAACTCAAGCTACGTTGCCAGTGTCCCCCAACTGGGATTTGGCCAATCGGAAAGACACAACATTTGTGGCAGCGTCAGCTCGTGGTCGCACAGTGTGATGAGAGAAACTGGTCAACCAAGGAATGCTGGCAAGTTATGGACGCTTTATTTGCTCTTAAGGTTATAAGTGTGCAAACTGAATAGTGGAATATTGTCTTTCCTGGCTAAGTAAAAAATAACTGAAGAACGGGGGATGCGATTTATTAAATTGTCTGTATGCTGTTTACATTGTTGTATGATACAGATAGTTGTGTTGTGTAGTGACGGTGGGGCTCGGAGTCAAGTTGAATAAAAGTTGATTATTTTCTATGAAATGTTATTGGTTTTCCCGTCACCTTTTGCGGGCCCGATGTGATGACAGAGTGCTGTGCCTATGCGAGAGCGCATTTTGGTTGTGAAAGCGTAAATACTTCTGTCTATAACCCCTGCATCCCTGAATATAAAATCATATTTAATAACGAGGGGGAGCGTCGGAGTCCCGTCACAGTGTCTTTACTGTTCAAATTTAATGTAAAAAGATGTTGGTGGTCTTTACTGTTCAATTGAATGTTCAATTGAATGTAAAAAGAGTGTTGGTGGTCTTTACTGTTCAATTGAATGTTCAATTGAATGTAAAAAGAGTGTTGGTGGTCTTTACTGTTCAATTGAATGTGAAAAGAGTTATTATCCAGCCTTTACAGCTGTAAAACCAGCCCAATTTAGAACACTTAGAAACTGCTTTGCCATCTGTGGGTATGGAACAGAGGAGGGGAGGGGGGAGGAAAGTGGGATAGAGGGTGAGCGTGGAGTTTCATGTTAGTTGTGAAGGAGTTCTGTGGAAGGTTCAGAGAATGTCAGAAATTCTGGATATTTGAGGGAGTTTCAGAAGGAAAAAAACACAAAAACAAAACAAACAAACAAAACAAGATGCAAAGCATAAAAACGTACTCCCAGTTTATCTTGAATACGCGTGAGACATTTCATAAAGAGGAAAAACCGTTTTGGGCCTTTATAGCCGTTAGTAACGGCTATTCTGGTAAACATCGGGCATCATCCGTGACCCATAATGAACATACCTACAAATTTTCAGAAGATCGGCCCAGCAGTTTTGTCTGGAGCGAGTGGAACACATTTTGACCACGGACAGACAGACAGACAGACAGACAGACAGACACACACACACACACACACACACACACACACACACACACACACACACACACAAAACACACACACACACACACACACACACACACACACACACACACACACACACACACAGAGCGAGCATTTCTTCGTTCCCATTGTAAAGTACTCCCTGTCTATAAGAACTGGGAGTACAATGAAAGGAAAAATGGATGGCTGCGAAAAATGACAATCAGCTGTCCTTATCAACACCAGCCTCTGATTTCAGGTGGGGAAAAAAATCTCGTGTCTCGAATTTTAAGCTGATCAGTGCACTATGATGCAAACAATTCATAACCATTGAACACGATTCCATACAGTAAATGCAGGTCTTTACAAAGCAAAACAATTCATAACCATTGAACACGATTCCATACAATGAAATGCAGTTCTTTACAAAGCAAAACAATACATAACCGTTCAACACGATTTCATACAATAAAATGCAGGTCTTTACAAAGCAAAATAATTCGTAGGGTCCCGAATCATTGGACGTAGGAAGTGCCGATCATTTTCCCGTGAGCTGGATCAAAGCGGTATGACTGGACTTCACTTCAGATCCTCGGACTTCACTTCAGACCCTCGGACTTCACTTCTTCAGATCCTCGGACTTCACTTCTTCAGATCCTCGGACTTCACTCTTCAGACCTCGGACTTCACTTCAGACCCTCGGACTTCACTTCAGACCCTCGGACTTCACTTCTTCAGATCCTCGGACTTCACTTCAGACCCTCGGACTTCACTTCTTCAGATCCTCGGACTTCACTTCAGACCCTCGGACTTCACCTTCAGACCCTCGGACTTCACTTTCAGATCCTCGGACTTCACTTCAGATCCTCGGACTTCACTTCAGATCCTCGGACTTCACTTCAGATCCTCGGACTTCACTTCAGATCCTCGGACTTCACTTCTCAGATCCTGGACTTCACTTCAGACCCTCGGACTTCACTTCAGATCCTTGGACTTCACTTCAGATCCTTGGACTTCATTCAGATCCTTGGACTTCACTTCAGATCCTTGGACTTCACTTCAGATCCTCGGATTTCACTTCAGATCCTTGGACTTCACTTCAGATCCTTGGACGCCACTTCAGATCCTGTGCCTGAGTTTGACAGAATTGTACCAGACAATGCCAGATAGGACACAACTGGGCGATTAAGAGTTATAGGCTATGATAAGATAATACACTACAATACAAAAGGATAAAATGCAAAACATCTGTCTGTCCGTCTGTCTGTTCTGTCTGCCTCTTGTGTGTGTGTGTGTGTGTGTGGTGTGTGTGTGTGTGTGTGTGTGTGTGTGTTTGTGTGTGCGTGCGTGCGTGCGTGCGTGTTTGTGTGTGCGTGCATGCGTGCTGTGTGTGAGTTGTGTGTGTTTTGTGTGTGTGTGTGTGTGTGTGTGTGTAGTTTTTTTTTTTTTTTGTTGTTTTGCATTAGTGTGTTTATGGGGATGTTTACGTGAAGCATTTGGAACTGTGGTGTAGCTGTGTGTGTTCTAGTTTTTTTTTTTT
>JAFLJL010009774.1:0-29491 GCA_018398815.1 Conus ventricosus
ACAGTCACCCCTATCCTATTCGAAATTAAAGCAGCAAAATTCTCGTGTTTAAATTAAACACGCAATTCCAGTGTTCTGAAATTCACACCCCAATATCAAGTTTAAATGTTAACAGTCACGCAATAACCTATTACCTGAAATAACCAAACCAAATCCCGTTCTGAAATTTAAAACCCTGAAATTCTCAGTGTACTCTGAAATTTAAACATCACTCAAATCCTGTACTCTAAATGTTAAACATCCAAAATTTTGGTTCTTAAAAGCATTTAAAATTAAAACAATAAACCCTTTTGGGAATTAGCTCCTGAATAAGCAGTACTCAATAAGCTCACCTAATGTAGTCTAATTTAAACCTGAATAAGCGTTTAAATTAAACCCCAAATTTGGGGACTCAATTAAAACCCAAATGAACCGAATGAAGCCGAAAAATTTAGTGTCCTGAAATTGGTACTCAAAGTTGTTGAATTTGGCATCAAAGTCAATATAATTTCTAAAAAACGTTAGAAATGTTAACGTCTGCCTAAAGTTTTAATGGGCCTCAAATGCCCTTATCAAAGAAAACCGTTACTCAAGTTGAATTTAAAAACCCAAACTCATTACAAATTTTAAAACCCAAAATCTCATGATCAATTTAAAAATCCATACCCATTTAATGAAGACAGTCCCCAAAACCACCAAAAAATTTAAAATGCTCGTGTACTGAAAAAAACCCCATAACTCAGTTCCAAAAGTAAAAAACCTCGATAAATTTAAACCCGAATTCCCTTACCAAATTAATTCCCCAAAAAGGGGCCTGAATTTAAAACCATGAATATGCCTATGCTCGAATTTTGAACACTGCCAAATTTTCCAAATTAACTATGAAATCTCATGTTGTGAAAAACCCCTTTTTCCCAAATTAAAACATCATGCCATAAACTAGTTCTCGAAATTAAACATAACCGTCCCCGAATTTAAATCACCAAACCTGTGCTTAATTTGACATTCTGCAATAACTAGTTAAAATTTAAAATCACCAAATCCCATTTTAAATGTAGACAGTACGCCATATCCTCATTCTCAATTAACGTTGCCAAAAAGGGGTTCTGAAATGTAGAAGTACCCAATATGCCCTTCTCTGAAATGTTAGAATTCCAATAATTGTCCAAATTTAAAACCCCAAAATTTGAAAATGTTAAACCGCCAAACTCAGTGACCTGAATGTTAGCGTCACCCAAAGCTCATGACTCGAATTAAGAAGCCCAAAAAGGGCTTAATTTAAAACCTTAATTGTTGACTCGAAATTTAAATTCCCCAAATTCTCCTGAAATGTTAACAGTACCCAAAATCCAGTTTCGAATTAACAGTCACTGCCAAAATCGTTCAAAATGTAGCATATCCTATTCCGAAAAAAGCCGAGCAAAATTTCCCCCAATTAAGGCCCGAAATGTATACCCTTTTTAAACCCTATGCTCTTTAAAATTTAAAAACCCCTTAATGCCTCATTTTAATGTTACCATACCCATAATGATGTTCCAAATTAGCAATGAAAGCCTCATGTATCTGAATGTTAACCATATAACCTAGTTCGAAAGTAGACAATTTCAATATTCCAAAGTACCTGAAATGTTAACATCCCAAAAAATTCCTGGTTAAAAAAAATCACCCAAAGTAACCTAAAATTTTAAAAACTAAAACCAAGTACCAATGTTTCCCCAATTGTTCTTTAATGTAAACCTGTTATTCGTATAAAATACATTTCCCAAATTCCCCGTATTAATTAACTCCCCAATTTAATTTAAAAATTTTTTCCCAAAAAATTTAAAATTAACCAACCCCTTTTTCAATAAACGCACGCAAAAATTTTTGGTACTCTAAATTAAATACGCCAAAATGCCGTGTATTAAATTTAAAACTGCAAAGCTATGTCTGAATTTAACTTTCCCCCTAATGCCTTTAAAATTATGCTGAAATGTTTAAAGTCACGCAATAATGCCTCAGTGTACTCTGAAAGTTAACAGTCAATAATATCCTCATGTCTCTGAAATGTTACGACAGCAGCCAATAATACCTCAATGTATCTGAAATGTTAGAAATCACTGCATATATCAGTGTCTTGAATGTAATACAGTCACTGCCAATAATGTTCAGTGTACTCTGAAATGTTAACAATCACTCCATAATGCCTCAGTTTACTCTCAAATGTTAAGACATCACTGCCAATATCTTTGTGTTCTCGGAAATGTTAGACAGTCACTGCAATAATGCCCAGTGTACTCTGAAATGTAAGAATACTGAGTGAAATGCCTCAGTGTACTCTGAAATGTTAGACAGTCCCAATAACTCAGTGTACTCTGAAATGTTAAGACAGTCACTGCCATTATTCTCAATGTACTCTGAAATGTTAAGCAGTCGCGGCCAATAACCCCACTTTACTCTGAATGTAAAGACAGTCACTCCAATAATGCCTCATGACTCTGAAATGTTAAGACGTACCGATAATGCCTAGTAACTTGAAATGTCAAGAAGTCCCAATATGCCTCGTGTACTCTGAATGTTAGACTGGTACTGCCAATAATGCCCAGTGTACTCTGATATCTTAAGAAAGCCTCACGTTTAAAGCACAGTGTCCTGAATTTTAAAACTGAAATGATTAACAGCGTATCTCTAAATGTTAAGACAGTACTCCAATATGCCTGCGGTTCTCGGAAACTAAGAGTCACTGCCTAAACCTTCGTGCTCGGAAATGTTAAGACAGTCAAAGCAAAGAATGCCTCAGTGTACTCTAATTTGTAAAAAGACCTCGAACATGCCTCAAAGTACTCTGAAATGTTAAGACAGTCCCTGCCAAATCTAAGTGTAGTCTGAAATTGGATAGTAAGTTCACTCCAATAACTACTAAAAGGAGTCTGAAATGTTATGACAGTTGCAATAAGCCTCAGTGTACTCTGAATTTGAAAGGGCACCTCAAAATGCTCAGTATACTCTGAAATTGACATTTACGGCCATTAATCTCAGTGTACTCTGAAATGTTAATAGCGCCTTAATTAATGCCTCAGTCATGAATGTTAAGACCAGTAATAATCCTCGTTCATTGAAATGTAAACGTCATGTCAATAGCCTGAAGTCTCTGAAATGTTAAGACAGTCACTGCCATAATGCCTCAGTGTACTCTGAAATTTAAGACTCACTGCCAATAAGCATCAGTGTAGCTGAAATGCTAGACAGTCACTGCCAATAATGCCTATTACTCTGAAATGTAAGAACTCCATGCAATAATGACGTGAAATCTGAAATGAGACATTTCCATTATGCCTCTGACTCTGAATGTTATAGAAGTCACTCAAATAATGCGTCAGTCCACTCTGAAATGTTAAGACTTTGCCCAAAAAGTCCAGTGTACACTGAAATGTTAAGTACACTGAATAATCCAAGTGTGCTCTGAAATGTTAAGACAGTCACGCAATAATTGCATGTTATCTGAATCAATGGTAGAAATCACTGCCATAATTATCTAATGTAGGCCCTGAATGCTAGAATGTTACTGCAATAATGCCTCAGTACTCTAAATGTTAAGTTATAACCCGTATCCTCAATACCCGATATGTGACATGAAATAATAATGCCTCAGTGTACTCTGAAATGTTAGACGTCATTAATGCCTCAGTGACTCTGAAATGTATGACTCAATAATATGCCTCATGCTCGAATGTACAGTACCATAATGCCTCAGTGTCTCTGAAATTTAGACAGTCATGCCCAAAAATGCTCAGTGTACTCTGAATGTTAAGATAGTCACTGCCAATTTTCATGAATTAGCGTATGCAATAATGCCATTCTGAAATGTTCTGAAATGCATACGTCATGCCAATAATGCCTAGTGTCTCTAATGAAGTACGAATAATGCATCAGTGTACTCTGAAATGGTGGACAGTACTGCAATAATGCCTCAGTGACTCATGTGAAAAGACGAATATCTCTTACTCTGAAATTTGAACACCCATATGCCTCAGTGTCTAGAAAGTATGAAACCTCGTATCTCGAATTGACTCTGAAAATGTTAGACAATCACTGCCATTAAGCTCAGTAATCTGAAATGTTAAGACAGTCACTGCAAATCTCAGTGTACTCTGAAATGTTAAGACAGTCACTGCCAATTGCCTCAGTGTCTTTGAAATGTTTAGACAGTCTCAATATCTCAGGACTCGAAATGTTAAATTTACCCAATAATGCCTCAGTTTCTAAATTGTTAAGACAGTCACTGCTTAATGTTAACCTGAATTTTGACCAATGTCAAAAACCTGGTACTCTGAAATGTTAGAAGTCACTGCAATAATGCCTCTGTTAAAATGTCACGATTTACTCATTTCCTAATGTAAATCTGATATGTGATTCAGTTTAAACCCGCCAAATAATGCATCATGTTCTTTAAATGTAAGAAACACTGAATAGCTTCAGTGTCGAATGTAGAATTACTGAATAACCTCAGGTACTCTGAAATTTAAACAGTCACCCAATTCCTCAATGTTAAATCTAGATCCCCAATACCCAGTGTACTCTAAAATTAAACAGTCACGCCAAAAGCCTCAGTGTTTCTCTGAATGTTAAGACAGCTATGCCCAATAATGCTTAGTGTACTCTAAATGTTAACCTCAATAATGCCTAGTACTGAATTGACAGTCACTGCCAATTGCCTTGTACTCTGAAAGTTAGACAGTACTGCCAAAAATGCTTAAATTACGGGAAAGTAAAAGTCACTGAATTAATGCTCAGTGTACTTAAAGTTAACAGTCACCAAATAATAATGTATTAATGTTAGACAGTCACTGCCAATAATCCTATGTACTCGAAATGTTAGAACAGTCACCATTAAGCTCAGTGTACTTGAAATGTTATTACTGCAATGCCATTAAATTTCTCAGCCATATCTATATATGAATTAAGATACACTGCAATAATGCCTTTACTCTAAATGTTAACAGTATTGCCATTACTTGCTCTGATTTAAGAAGTCACTGCAAAATCTCAGTCACTGAAATTAAGTGAAAGCTTGTGAATAATGCCTCAGTGTACTCTGAAAATTACGACAGTCAATGCATATACTCATGTACTCTGAATGTTAAACAGTCGCCAATAATGCCTCAGTGTACTCTGAAATGTAAACGTCACTGCCATAATTCCTCATGACTCTGAAATTAGACAGTCATGCATAATGCCTGTAAGTATGAATATATATCCAAAATGCTTGACCTCGACTTTAAGTGTTACTGCCAATAATCCTCAGGCTTTAAATGTTAATAGCCTCCTATGTCTCAGTGTACTTGAAATGTTTTAAACAGACGCAATAATTCATTTCGTGCTCTAAATGTTAGACAGTATGCCTATGCTCGTGTTCACGGAAATGCTAAGATAGTCACTGCAATAAACAGTCACTCGAATGTTAAGACAGTCCAACCAAAATGCATCATGTCCTAAAAATTAAGACACCCTCGACAATCCTCATTACTGAAATGTAAGACAGTCCTGCCAATATCTTTGTACTGGAAAGAAGCAGTCACTGCCAATTAATGCTCACGTCTCAAATGTTATGACAGTCTGCCAATAATGCTCAGTGTACTCTGAATGTTTAAAAACCTCGAATAATGCCTCAGTATACTCTGAAATGTACATACCTTAATTAGTGTCTCTAATTGTAAATTAACGCTCGTTTAATCTCAGTGCACTCTGAATTTTAACTTCACTGCCAATAATGCGCAGTGACCATAATGTTAAAAGTCACTGAATTCAAGTGTTCTGAAATGTTAAGACAGTCTCAAACCCTTCCCAAACCTCAGTGTACTCTGAAATTTAAACAGTCACTGCCAATAATCCAGTGTAGTCTGAAATGAAGGACAGTCACCCAATAACCTCAGTGACTCTGAAATGTTAGACAGTCACTCAATAATGCGTCATGACTCTGAAATGTTAGACATTTGCCAATATGTCTCAGTGTACTGAAATTTAACAGTCACTCAATAAGCCTCAGTGTACTCTGAAATTTAAGCCAGTCACTGCCATACTCAAGTGTATCTGAAATGTAAGACAGTCACTGCCATATCACATGTAGCTGAATGCTAAACAGTCACTGCCAAATCCTCAGTGTACTCTGAAATGTTAAGAAACTCGCATAATGCCTCAGTATATATTAATGTTACATTCCCATAATGCATCGTGTCTGAAATGTTATGAAACCCATAACCTTTCCCTTGAAATGTAGCAGTCCTGCAATAATGCCAGTGAACTCTGAATTGACATAGCATATACCTCAGTGTTGAATGTTAAAAGTCACTGCCATATGCCTCAATGTACTCTGAAATGTTAAGACAGTACTGCAATAAGCATATAATGAAAGCGGCAGTTACTGCCAATAATGCCTCAGTCATCTGAAATGTTAGACAGTACTGCAAATAATGCCTAGTTTGAAATGTTAAGAAGTCACTGCCAAAATGCTCGATGTACCTGAATGTTGAGTCTTATCCTATGAATGTTCCTGAAAATTTAAGAAGTCACGATAATGCCCAGTGTACTTAAATGTAAACAGTCTGAAAGCATACAGTAACTAATGTAAGAAAGTTACGCCATAATACTCGGTCTCGAATGTTAGAAGCCTCGCAATATTCCCTATACTCTGAAATGATGATTTATGCCAATAATGCCTCAGTGTACTCTAATGTTAGAAACCCTCGAAAAATCTCAGTGCACTCTGAAATGTTAAGACTCACTGCAATAATGCTAGTCTCTAAAATGTTAAGACGGACTGCCAATAATGCTCAGTGTGACTTGAAATTTAGACAGTCACTGCCATAATTGATTAAACCTGAAATGTTAACAGTACTGCCAATAATGCCTAGTGTTCTTGAAATGTTAGACATTATGGAATAACGCAATGTGTCTCTAATGAATGTAAGACATGTGCATATCTCAGTGTACTCAAATGTTATAAAGTCATGCCATTCCTAATTTATATGATTAAAGTACTGCCAATATTGCTCAGTGTCTATGAAATGTTAAGAAAGCCAAATATGCCCTAGTTACTCAATGTTAGATCATCTGCAATAATGCTCAGTGTAATCTGAAATTTAAACCATTACCGAATAATCTCAGTGTAGTCTAAAATGTAAGCAGTTCATGCAATAATGCTCAATGATCTTGAATTACGATAAAAGTTTCGGGGAGCCTAAATATGTCTAGAGTATCACTGAATTTAAGACAGTCACTGCCAATAATGCTTGTGACTCTGAAATGTTAGACAATCAAATATACCTCATGTATCTGAAAATGTAATAGTCACTGAATATTGCCTATGCTCTGAAATTTAGACAGTCACGCCAAAATGCCTCAGTGTTCTGAATGTTAATAGTCACTGCAATAATGCCTCAGTGTCTCTGGAATTGGAATCACCCAATAATGCCTCAGTGTATCTAAATGTTAACGTCACGCCATAAATAATGTGCTCTGAAATGTTCAGTTTACTGCAAATGCCTCAGAAATTTTTGAAATAAGACAGTCTCTGCCAATAATTCTCAGTGTCTTGAATGTTAAAACATTGCAATAATGATCTATGCAATTTATAAACAGTACTCCAAAATCTCCAGTGTACTCTAAATGTAAGATACCATGCCAATAAAGCTCAGTGTACTCTGAAATGTTAAGATTCCCTCCCAAATGTTAATTACTGAAATGTTATGACTGTCCTGAAATAACTCAGATCTGAATAATAAGACAGCCAATAATGCTCAGTGTTCTCAATATTAAGTCACGCAATATCTCATTATTGAAATGTAAACGTCCCCAATAATGTAAAGTGTACTCTAAATGTTAAACAGTCCAGCCAATAATGCTAGTGTACTCATGAAATTAAAGTAAGACCTATAAATTTATGCATTCAAGTTATACTCATAAATTATAAGAAACTGAAATGACTCAGTTACTCTGAATTAAAACATTCACTGCCAATATCCTCAAAGTACTCTGAATGTTAGACAGTCACAGCAAAAATATCAGTGTACTCGAAAATGTTAAGAAGTCCT
The DNA here is from genome assembly GCA_018398815.1 of Conus ventricosus. NCBI lineage: Eukaryota > Metazoa > Mollusca > Gastropoda > Neogastropoda > Conidae > Conus > Conus ventricosus. Next base: position 8,049 of record JAFLJL010009774.1, read on the forward strand.
GCAATAATGCCTCAGGTTCTGAAATTAAAAGATCCAATAATGTCTCATGTACTCTGAAATTTAAGACAGTCACTGCCAATAATTCAGTGTACTTGAAATTTAACAGTACACAATAATGCCTCAGTTATCTGAAAGTTAAGCAACCCTGCCAATAATGCCTCAGTGTACCTTAATGTAGACTTCAATTTGATCAAGTGTACTCTGAAATGTTTAAACATCACTCGCAAATATGCCCAGTGTACTCTGAAATGTTAAGAATCTAACCAAAAATTTAGAAATTTGTTACTCTGAAATGTTAAACAGTTCGCCAAAAACTCAGTGTACTTTGAAATTTTTAAGCATCTGCAATAATCTCAGTGTACTCTGAAATGTTAAGACATCACTCAAATTCCTCGTATCTAAATTAAACGTCACTGCAGTAATGCCTCAGTGTACTCTGAAATGTAGACAGTCACTGCCAATAATCTAGGTGTTGAAATGTTAGACAGTCAACTAAATGCCCGGTTACTCTGATATTACGCAACCAAATAATACCAAAGTAATCTGAATGTTAAAACACTCCATAATCACAGGTACTTGAAATTAAAACAGTCACTGCCAAAATCTCAGTGTACTCTGAATGTTAGACATCACCCAATAATCTAGTTACTCTCAATGTTAAGACACTTCTGCCAATAATGCCTTTGTCTCGAATGTCAAGTCATGCAATAATGCCTCAGGTACTCTAAATTTAAAGTCCCTTGATAATGCCTCAGGTACTCGAAAGTTACCCGTACTGCGAATAATACCTTGTATCTGAAATGTTAAACATATGCAAAATCTCATGTACTCTGAAATGTAAGACAGTCCGCAATAACCTCAGTGTCTCTGAAATGTAGACAGTCACTCAATTGCCTCAATTCTGAAATGTTAAGAAGTCATCCTAATGTGTTCATGATAATGTCATGACCCAAATAATGCCTCGTGTACTCAATGTTTAAATGGCAGACGCAATAATGCTCTTGTTTAACTTGATTTTAAAAAACCTAATAATGCTCAGTGTACTCTGAAATTTAAAAATCGACAATGATTAACCATCTTTAAATTACTGTTCTCAAATTACCTGCGTTTGTGAAATTAAAAGTCATCCAATATGCTCGTTTCTCGGAAATGTAAGACAGTCAACAATATGCCTCAGTGTCCCGAAAATGTTAGAGACCTTAACATGCCGTGTACTCTGAAATGTAAGACCTGCCATATCCTCAGTGTATCTGAATGGTAAGACAGTCCTGCAATAAGCTCTGCTCTAAAATGTTACAATCACTCAATTAATTTTCATTGCTATCTGAAATTTAGACAGTTCTGCCAATAATGCCCAGTTATCTCAAAATGTTAAGACAGCACTCCAATAATGTCAGTTATTCTGAAATTTGAATTACGCAATAATGCCCAGTGTACTCTGAAATGTTAAAAACCCTCTAATAATGTCTCAGTGACTTAATGTTAAGACCGTACTGCCATTATTCTCAGTGTCCTGAAATTATGAGTACAGTATGCCTATTATGTACAAATAACAGTGCCAAAATGCTCAGTGTACTCTGAAATGTAAAACGTCACTGCCATAATCTCAGTGTTATGAAATTTAAAACATACTGCCAATAATGCCTCAGTTACTCTGAAATTTTAGAGACCAAATCGCTAAAATGCCTCATTACTCTGAATTATGAATTACGCCATATGCTGGTACTCGAAATGTTAAGAAACCGCCTAAATAATGCCTCAGTGACTCTGAATGCTTAAGCAGTATGCCAAATTTTGTATCTGAAAGTTAGAAAGTAGAAAAATGCCTCAGTGTCTTGAAATGTTAAACGTCACTGCCAATATGCTAGTGTACTGAAATGTTAAGACAGTCACATAAGCTAGTGTTCTCGAATGTAAGACAGTCATGCAATAATGCGATTGTCTGAAATGTTTACGACAGTCCACTGAAATTAAAAATTACTCTAAATTTCTATGAAAGGCAATCCATATTCCCTTTAACTCGATTGTAACATTTCCAAAATGCCTTAGTGTTCTCGAAATTTTAAGACGTCACTGCATTAATGCCTCTGACTTGAAATGTTAGACATTACTGCAATATGCCTCAGTGTACCTGAATGTTAACAGTCACGCCAATATTCAATTATCTGAAATGTATGACAGTTAGCCATAAATGCCCAGTGTCTCTCAAATGTAAAGAAGCCTGCAAAATGCTCAGATACCTAAATTAAGACAGTCATGCGATAATGCCGTACTTGAATGTAAGACATTCGAAATTGTGTCTTGATTAATGTACTTACAATAATCCAGTTTTTAGACCCTAAACCCAGTCAAGTAAACGCAAACCAACAATTGACCCCTCCCGTGTGACTAACATGTAATCCTATCCGATAATCAGAAAATGCCTCAGTGACTCTAAATGTTAGACAGTCACAATTCTCTGTCTGAAATGTTAACAGTCGCATAATCTTGTATCTGAAATGTTAAGAAGTCACGCCATATCCAGTGTACTTAATGTTAGAACCTGCATAATCTCATGTACTCTAATGTTAATCCCCAATTAAGGCTCAGTGTACTCTGAATTTTATAACAGTCACTGCAATAATCCTCAGTGTACTCTGAAATTAAGACAGTCACTGCCATAATGCCTCAGTGTACTCGAAATGTTAAGACAGTGACTGCCAATAATGCTCGTGTATTGAAATTTAAGACAGATCACTGCCAATAATGCTATGTACTGTAATTTAAGAAAGTACGCATACTTAGTTCAATAATGTATGACAGTCCTGCAATAATGCTAGTTACTCTGAAATGTTAATGAAGCACCTGTATATGCCTCAGTGTACCTAAAATGTTAGAAGCACTGCCTAATAATGCCTCAATGTACTCTGAAATGTTAAACAGTTCACTGCCAATAATGCCTCAGTGTTCTGAAATGTTAAACAGTCACTGCCAATAATGCCTCAGTGTACTCTGAAATGTTAAGGACTTCTGCCAATAATGCCTCAGTGTACTCTGAAATGTTAAACCATCCCGCCAATAATGTCTCAGTGTCTCTAAATGTATGCATTCACATGCCTCAATGTACTCTGAATGTTATAGATGCTAAAAATGTTTGAGTACCTGATGTAAGCACAGTACTGCCAAAATCTTCAGTGTACTCTGAAATGTTAAGACAGCACGAATAAGCTCAGGGTTTTGAATTTAAGTCACTGTAATTCTCGTATCTGAATTTAGACAGTCACCCAATGCTAAGGGTACTCTGAAATGTTAAGTCAGTCACTGCCAATAATGCCTCATGTACTCTGAATTTTACAAATTCACTGCCAATAATGCTTTAGTGTAGTCTGAAATTAAAGTCACGCCAATAAAGCCTCAGTGTACTCTGAAATGTTTAAGACAGTATGCAATACTGCCTCAGTTACTCAATTAGGAATGAAATCCAGTACTCTGAAAATGTTAAGATCTCTACGCCAATTATGCCTCAGTGACATTAATGTAAGATGACTCTGAATAATAATCTCTGATTATCTCTGAAATGTTAAGATACTCACCAATAATGCCTTATGTACTCTGAAATGTTAAGACAGTCACTGCCAATAATGCTTCATGTACTCTGAATGTAAGACAGTCATGCCAATAATGCCTCAGTGTACTCTTGAAATGTTAAGACAGTCACTGCAATAATGCCTCAGTGTTCTCTGAAATGTTAAGACAGTCAATATGCCTAGTGACCTGAAATGACTTCCTGCCAATTAACAAGTCACCGAATTGTATGACGTCAAGCAATAATGCCTAAGTGATACCTAAATGTTAAGAACCTCGTAATAATCTCAGTGTATCTGAATGTTTGACTCCACTGCAATAATGCCTCAGTGTACTCTGAAATTTAAAGCATCACTGCCAAAAATTCTCAGTGTACTCTGAAATGTTAAGACAGTCACCGCCAATAATACTCAGTGTCTCTAAATGTTAGACAGTTCACTGCCAATAATGCCTCAGTGTACTCGGAAATATTAAGATAGCCACTGCCAATAATGCCCAGTGTACTCTGAAATGTTACGACAGTCCTGCCACAATGTCAATATCGAATTGACCTAAACTTAAGACTCACTGCAATTAATGCTACGATACTCGAAATGAATCATGCACGCCAAATGTAGACTCTCGAATATGTTTGACTCTGTTCAAAAATACTGCCAAATCTCAGTGTACTCTGAAATGTTAAGACGTCACCGCAAAAAATGCCTCAGTGTACTCTGAAATGTTAAACAGTCCGCCAATAATGCCTCTGACTTTTTTATACAAATCCGCATATGTCATGTACTCTGAATTTAATCCCCAATAATAGCTCAGTTTACTCTGAAATGTTTGACAGTCACTGCCAATAATGTCTTTGTGTTTCGGAAATGTTAAGACAGTCACTGCAATAATGCCTCAGTGTACTCTGAAATGTTAAGACAGTCACTGCCAATAATGCTCATGTACTCTGAAATGTTTACGACAGTCAGCAAAGCCTCATGTACTCTAAATGTGATAGTCACTGCAATTAAGCTCAGTACTCATAATGTTCAGCAGTACTGCCAATAATGTTACAGTATCTCTGAAATGTTAAGACATCCTGCATAATCCCAGTGTACTCTGAAATGTAAGACATCTGATAATATGCCTCATGTACTCTGAAATGTAAAACAGTCACGCCAAAATTCCTCAGTGTACTCTAAATGTTAAGACAGTTACTGCCAATAATCCTCAGTGTACTCTGAAATTAAAGAAACCCGCAAATGCCATAACTCAGTATATTGAAATTACCACAGTGCCTCAGTGTAATGAAATGTTATGAACTCGAAATGTATAATGCCTCAGTGCGCATGAAATGTTACATCACTGCAATTATGCAGTATCCTGAAATTTAAACAGTTTGCCAATAATCTTCAGGAACTGAAATGTTAAAACAGCTACTGCCAATATTCCTCGTATTTGAAAGAAAAACACTGCCAAATATGCCCCAGTGTACTCTGAAATGTTAAGACAGTCACTGCCAAAATCCTATAGTGATCTCGGAAATGTTAAGACAGTCACTGCCAATAATGCCTCAGTGTTCTCTGAAATTTTAGACATTCCCCTGTCAAAAATGCATGAATTCTGAAGTGTTCGAAGTCTACGCAATAATGCCTCAGTATTAAAAAGTTAGAAGTCACTCAATTATTCAATCATACCTATAATGCCTAGTTACTCTTAAAATTGTTCCAGAATGCTAAACAGTACTGCCAATAATGCATCAGTGACTCTGAATGTTAGGACAATTCTGCAAAATGCTTCAGTGTAATCTCATGTTAACCTACCCAAATTTGTAACATTCTAAAATGTTATGCAGTTCTCTGCAATAATTACATGTACTCTAAAATTAAGCCAGTCAGTCAAAGTGCTCATGTACTAATGTTAAGACAGTTACTGCCAATAATGCCCCAGTGTACTCTGAAATGTTAAGACATCACTGCCAATAATGCCTCAGTGTACTCTGAAATGTTAAAAAGTCACTGCAATAATGCCTCAGTGTACTCTGAAATGTTAAGACAGTCACTGCCAATAAATGCCTCAGTGTACTCTGAAATGTTAAATTACTGCCAATAATGCCTCAGTGTACTCTGAAAGTTTTACAGTCACGCCACTAATACCTCATGTGTACTCTGAAATTTAAGACTGTCATGCAATAATGCCACATGTACTCTGAAATGTTAAGACAGTCACTGCCAATGATGCATCAGTGTATCTTTGAAATGTTAAACAGTCACTGCCATATGTCTCAGTGTACTCTGAAATGTAAGACATCACTCAATAGCTCAGTCTTACGAAATGTTAAGACAGTTACGCCAATAATGCATCAGTGTACTCGGAAATGTTAAGACAGTACTGCCAATAATCCTCAGTGTACTCTGAAATGTTAGACAGTCACTGCCAATAATGCCTCAGTGTACTCTGAAATGTTAAGACAGTCACTCATAATGCCTCATGTTACTCTGAATGTTAAGACAGTCACGCGCAATAATGCCTCAGTGTACTCTGAAATTTAAAGACAGTCACTGCCAATAATGCCTCAGGTACTCTGAAATGTTAAGACAGTCCTGGCATAATGCCTCAGTGTACTCTGAAATGTAAGACAGTCACTGCCATAATGCTCGTCATGATCTTTAACTTTTATGTAAGCCGTACTTAATCTGAGCCCCTAATAATGCACAGGTACTCTGAAATTTAAATACAACTGCAATGTTTATCACGTACCTTAAATGTGATGCAAGTATGTACAGCCGAATAATGCCTCAGTGCTCTAATGTTATGACAATGTTGACAAGTCACGCTATTACTGCTGGTCTCGAAAGTTAACGTCTCAATAATGCCTCAGTGTACTCTGAAATGTTAAGACCAGTCACTCCAATAATGCCTCATTGTACTCGAAATGTTAAGAAGTCCTGCCAATAATGCCTCGTGTACTCTGAATGTAAGACGTCACTGCCATAATGCCTCAGTGTAACTCTGAAATGTTAAGACAGTCACTGCATAATGCCTCAGTGTATCTGAAATGTTAGACAGTACTGTCAATGCTCATATCTGAATTTAAAGTACCACTGCAAATCCTACAGGACTCCAAATAGTGCTCATCACTGCCAAATTCTCAGAGTATCTGCAATAATAATCCGCGAATATGTCTCATGTTGTAATTTAAGACAACTGCCAATAATGCCCTACCAATGTCTTATTATGTTTAAGAAGTCACTCCAATAATGCGTGTACTCGAAATGTAGTTCTAAAGTCTGCAATAATGTTAGTCACGAATTAATCAGGTCACCTGAATGAATGCCTAGTTACTCTTAAATTTAAGACAAACTCGAATAATCCAGTGTACTTAAATGTTAAAACAGTCCCGCCAATATCTCAGTGTATCTGAATGTAGACAGTCACTGCATAATGCCAGTGTACTCTAAATGTTAGAACACGCAATAATTGCCAGTATCTTGAAATGTTAGACGTCTCAATGCCATACTTGATGCTCAGATACCTGAATGTATGTCCTCGAAATATACATCACTCTGAATGTTCAATTATGCATAGCCATATCTGATGTATAAAAGCACTCCAATAATCTCGTGCTCGAAATGTTAAGACAGTCATCAATATGCCTCAGTGTACCTGAAATGTTAAGCAGATGCCATTATGCTAAGTCGTTCGAATTAATACTCATGTCATGAATGTAAGTGTCACTGCTAAAATCTCAGTGCTCTAAATGTAAGACAGTCACTGCAATAGTATGTATAATGTAACAGTTCTGCCATAATCCTCGTGTCTCGAAATGTTAAGAAACTGCAATAATGCCCTCATGTACTCTGAATTTGAATTCGCTATTAAGCCAATTTTAGTGAACTGACGCCATAATTCAGTTACATCTGAAATTAGCAGTTTAGCCATAATGCCCCGGTCCTGAAATGTTTAAGAAGGCCCGCCAATAATGTCATGGCCTTTTAAATGTTAAGACGTCCTGCCATAAAAGTTAGTTCCTTTAAAGTTAAGAATCATAAAAAAAAAGCCCTTGTGTCTCGAATGTTTTAAAAATACTGCCAAAAAATGCCCAGTGTATCTGAAATTTTAGAAGTCAGAATAATGCCCAAAGGGTTTTAAAAAGTTAAATAGTACTGCTTTTTCCTTTCTTAATGTTAACAGTTACGCCTAATGCCTCGTGTTTCTGGAAAAATTTAAAAGTCAGCCAATAATTTCTGTCTTGAAAAAGTTTGACTTTCGCATAATGCCTCGTGCTCTAAAATGTTAAAACCCCAAAAATTCTTCATGTCTCTAAAAGTAAGGCTCCCGCCAATAATCCTCATGGCTGAAAAAGTTTAAAAAAGTCCTGCCAAAATTCTTTTACTTAAAGGGTTAAGAATCCGCCAATAATGCCAGGATTTGAAAGTTAGCATCCCCCATTTTGCCTCATTTACTTAAAAAGTTTAAAAAACTACAATAACCTCAGTTACTCTGAAATTTGACATACGCCAATAATGCCTAGGGTTTGGGTTTTAAACCCTGAAAATGTTATAAAAGGGCCGCCGTAAATGCTAGTGATCTGAAAAAGAAACAGTAAGCCCAAAAAAATTTTTTCAAAGTTTGGGGGGGGGGGGGGGGGGGGGGGGGGGGGGGGGGGGGGGGGGGGGGGGGGGGGGGGGGGGGGGGGGGGGGGGGGGGGGGGGGGGGGGGGGGGGGGGGGGGGGGGGGGGGGGGGGGGGGGGGGGGGGGGGGGGGGGGGGGGGGGGGGGGGGGGGGGGGGGGGGGGGGGGGGGGGGGGGGGGGGGGGGGGGGGGGGGGGGGGGGGGGGGGGGGGGGGGGGGGGGGGGGGGGGGGGGGGGGGGGGGGGGGGGGGGGGGGGGGGGGGGGGGGGGGGGGGGGGGGGGGGGGGGGGGGGGGGGGGGGGGGGGGGGGGGGGGGGGGGGGGGGGGGGGGGGGGGGGGGGGGGGGGGGGGGGGGGGGGGGGGGAAAAAAAAAAAAAAAAAAAAAAAAAAAAAAAAAAAAAAAAAAAAAAAAAAAAAAAAAAAAAAAAAAAAAAAAAAAAAAAAAAAAAAAAAAAAAAAAAAAAAAAAAAAAAAAAAAAAAAAAAAAAAAAAAAAAAAAAAAAAAAAAAAAAAAAAAAAAAAAAAAAAAAAAAAAAAAAAAAAAAAAAAAAAAAAAAAAAAAAAAAAAAAAAAAAAAAAAAAAAAAAAAAAAAAAAAAAAAAAAAAAAAAAAAAAAAAAAAAAAAAAAAAAAAAAAAAAAAAAAAAAAAAAAAAAAAAAAAAAAAAAAAAAAAAAAAAAAAAAAAAAAAAAAAAAAAAAAAAAAAAAAAAAAAAAAAAAAAAAAAAAAAAAAAAAAAAAAAAAAAAAAAAAAAAAAAAAAAAAAAAAAAAAAAAAAAAAAAAAAAAAAAAAAAAAAAAAAAAAAAAAAAAAAAAAAAAAAAAAAAAAAAAAAAAAAAAAAAAAAAAAAAAAAAAAAAAAAAAAAAAAAAAAAAAAAAAAAAAAAAAAAAAAAAAAAAAAAAAAAAAAAAAAAAAAAAAAAAAAAAAAAAAAAAAAAAAAAAAAAAAAAAAAAAAAAAAAAAAAAAAAAAAAAAAAGGGTTTGGAATGGTAGAAAGTTTCACCCCGGGTCAAGAAATGTTTGAAAGGTTGTGCTCTTTGGGAAAAATTTGTTAAGACAAAAATTTTTCCCAAACTGCCCAAAAAATTTAAAAAGGGCCCCCCCCCCCCCCCCCCCCCCCCCCCCCCCCCTTTTTTTTTTTTTTTTTTTTTTTTTTTTTTTTTTTTTTTTTTTTTTTTTAGTTTTTTAAACCCCCTTTTTTTCCCTTTTGAAATTTTATTTTTTAAAAAAGGGACCCCCTTTAAAGAAAGCCTCACGTAATAATCCTGCACAGTACTCTGAAATTTTAAAACAGTTACTTACGATGATTCTCAGCGTAACCCTTAAAATGTAAAGCCCTTCACCGCCATAATGCGTCAGTGTACTCTGAAATGTAAGAGAGTCACTGACAATAATGCCTCCTGTGTAATCTGAAATGTTAACAACACTTGCAATAATGGCCCTGCAGTGTAGTCTGAAATGTTAAGACATTCAGGCCAATAATGCCTCAGTTTACTTTGAAATGTTAAAAGTCACTGCCAATAACGCTAGTTTACTAAATAATAAGACAGTCACGCCAAAAATGCCTCATGTCTCTGAAATGTTAAGACAGTCACTGTGCAATATGCCTCAGTGTAATCTGAAATGTAAACTAAGGCCATTGCCAATAATGCCTCATTGTACACTGAAAAGGTTAAACAAGTCACCGCAACAAACAAATCCCACAGTGTACATGAAATGTAAAATGTCACTGCCAATAATGCCTCAATGACTCTAAATGTTAACATCACCGCCAGTAAATTGCCTCATTGTACTTGCTGAAATGTTAAGAGAGTCACTGCCAATAATACCTCAGTGTAACTGGAATATTAAGACAGTCACTGCCATTATGTCCCTCACCCCCGCCTTATGTACTTCTGAAATGTTAAGACAGTACACTGCCAATAATGCCTCAGCTAATCTGAAATGTTAAGATACTGACAGCCAAAATGCCGCAGTGTAGCCTGAAATGTTAAACAGTTACTGCCATAATGTCTCGAATACGCTGAAAATGTTAAGAAAGCCCCTCGTAATAATGCCTCAGTGTACGCGAAAGTTAAGAAAACACCTCGTAATGAATAGAACTGAGTGTAATTTTTTGAAATTTAAAACATTCACAGCCAAAAAATAACCTCATAGTACTCTGAAATGTTAAACATCACTGCCAAAACTGCCTCAAAGGATGCATTGAAATGTTAAACAGTTACAGCTCATATTGGACTGAGTTACACTGAAATAGTTAGCCAGTCACTGCCATATGCCATAGTATTCTCGAAATATTAAGACAGTCCACTGCCAATAATGCCTCAGTGTACACTGAAATATTAAGACAGTCGACTGCCTATAATGCCTCAGTGTACTCTAAAAGTTAAGATTGTTCACTGCCAATTATTCCTCAAAGTACTCTGATATGTGATTACAGGTCTGCCAATAATGCCTCAGAGTTTCTCTGAAATGTTAAGACAGTCACTGCCAAATAAATGCCTCAGTGCACTCTGAAATATAAGGACATTTACTTGCAAAACTGCGCATGCACCCTGTACTCCTTGAAATGTTAAGCCAGACACCGCGAATATCCTCATTGTACTCTAAAATGTTTATGGCAGTATTCCTGGCCAATAATGCCTCAGAAGTACAATAAAATGTTAAGCCAGCAACCGCCAAAAGTGTATCAGTGTACTCTAAAATGGTTAAGATAGTCACTGCCATAATGTCTCAGAGTACACTGAAATGTTAAGACAGTCACAGCCTATAATGCTTCAGGATGCACTCAGAAATGTTAAGACAATCACCGCCAATAATGCATCATTAGGAACTCTGGAATGTAACAATCACTGCCAATACTGCCTCAGTGTTACTCTGAAATGTTAAGACAGTCACCGCCAATAACGCCTCATTGTAGTCTAAATGTTACCATTCACCAGCCAATAAATGCCTCAGTGAACCCTGGAAAAGTATCAGTCACGCCAATAATGCCTCAATAGAGCTCTGAAATTGTAAACAGGTCACTGTCAATAATGCCTCAGTGTACTCTGAAATGTAAGCATCCTGCCAATAATGTCACAGTGTACTCTGAAATGTTAAGATACTCACTGCCAATAATGCCTCAGTGTACTCTGAAAATGTACAGGACAGTCACTGCCAATAATGCTTCAATTACTCTGAAATGTTCAGACAGTCACAGCCAAGAAACCTCCAGTGTACTCCTGAAATAATATGACAGTCCACTGCCAATTAATGCCTCAGTGGTCTCGGAAAATAAGACAGCACTGCCAATTATGCCACAGTGTTACAAACTCTGAAATGGTACGAAAATCGCTGCCAAAAATGTCAAAGGGAACTCTGAAATGTCAAGACAGTCACTGCCAATAATGTCTTAGTGTATTCTGAAATTTTTAAAGACAGTCACTGCCAATAATTTCTCTGTGTTATCTCGGAAATGTTAAGACATCACTGCCAATAATGCATCAGTGTACTCTGAAATGTAAAGACATTCACTGCAATAATGCCTAGTTTACTCCTGAAATTTTAAGACAGTCACTGCCAATAATGCCTCTGTGTAATCTGAAATGTTTAAACAGTCACTGCCATAAGCCTCAGTGTTGTCTGAAATGTTAAAAACAGTCACGGAGCCATACATGCCCTCAGTGTACTTTGAAATGTTACAACTCACCGGCCAAAAAAGCCCTTAATTGTTCACGGAACTATTAAGACAGTCACAGCCATAATGGCACACAGTGTACTCTGAAAGTTAAGACAGTCATGCCCAATAATGCCTCATGTACTCTGAAATGTTAAGATACTCACTGCCAATAATGTCCTCATGTACTCATAACAGTAAATGGTACGAATCAATCGTTTCCAAAAAATGTCAAAGGGAGCACTGAAATGTTCAGACAGTCACAGCCAAAAATGTCTTAGAGTAGTCTAAATGTAAAGACCGTCACAGCCAATAAATCATCAGTGTTTTTCGGAAATGTTAAAGACAACACAGCCAATAAAGCGCTCACGTGTAACTCTGAAATGTTAAAGGACACTACTGTCAATAATGCCTCAGGTGAACTCTGAAATGTTAAGACAGTCTCTGCGAATAATCCGTCAGTGTACTACTGAGGTATGAGACAGACCCAACAACCGCCAATAAAGGCACAGTGTAATATCAGAAATGTTAAACATTCACTGCCGATTAATGTCCTCAGTGTTTTCTCTGAAATGATTAAGACAGTCATCGGCCAATAATCCTCGTGTACTTGAAATGTTTAAAAGAAGTCCACGCCAATACCGCCTAGAGTTCCTCAGGAAATGATAAGACAGTCACAGCCAATAATGCCTCAGTGCCACTGAAATTGTTAAGAGAGTCACTGCCAATAATGCCACAGTGTAAAATCCGAAATGTTTAACAAGTCACTGCCAATAATTGCCTCATGTGTACTCTGACATGTTTAAGACAATACACACCGCCAATAATGCCTCAGTTTACAGTTGAAATGAAAAAAGTCCACTGCCAATAATGCCTCATTGTACGCCTGAAATGTTTACCCAGTCACCCGCCAGTAATGCCTCAGTGTACACTGAATGTTAAGACAGTCACATGCCAATAATACCTCAAGGTGTAATCTGGAATAATAAGACAGTCACTGCCAATTAATGCCATAGTGTACTCTGAAATTTAAAACAGCATTCACTGCCAATAATGCCTCAGCGTACTCTGAAAATGTTAAGAACAGACTGGCAATAAATGCCTCAGTGTAGCCTGAAATGTTAAGAACAGTTACTGACTGTCACCCCCCCCCCACCCCAATATTGCATCGGAGAACACTATAAATGTTAAGAAAGCTCCTCGAAATAATGCCACAGTGGGACGGCGGAAATGGTTAAGAAACTCCTCATAATAATGACTGAGAGTATTCTAAAATTTTAAAACAGGTCACTGCCAATTATACCACAGTGAACTCTGAAATGATAAAGACAGCCCCCGCCAAAAATATACCTCAGTGTAGTCTGAAATGTTAAGACAGTCACTGCCAATAATGCCTTCAGTGTGTTTGAAATGAAAAGACAGTCACTGCCAAATAGGTCTAAGTGTAATCTGAAATGTTGGAAATTCACTGCCAGTAAGCCCTTATATTCCGGCAATGTTAAGAACAGTCACTGTCAATAAAGCCTCAGTGTACTCAGAAAGGTTTAGAGCATCCCCGCCAATAATGCTGCTTCAAGGTAACACTGAAATTAAAACAGTCACTGCCAAGAATACCGTCAGTGTACTATGACAAAAAAAGACAGTGCACTGCCAAAATGCCTCAGTGTTTCCGGAAATATATAAGACAGGCACTGCCAATAATGCCTCAGTGTACTCTGAAATGGTACGACACTCTACGGAGATGCCAACAATTTCAAAAGGTACACTGAAATGTTAAGACAGTCACTGCCAAGAAATTTTCTCAGTGTTTCTCGGAAATTGATAAGACAGTCACTGCCAGTAACGCCTCAGTGTATTAATGACATGTTAAGACATTCACTGTCAATAATGCCTCAGATGTACTCTGAAATGATACAGACCGTCACTGCGAATCATGCCTCATGTACTCCGAAAGTTAAGACATTCACGCCAACAATGCCACAGAGTAACTCGGAGAGTTAAGACAGTCACCTGCCAATAATGCCTCATTGTAATCTGAAATGTTAAGAAGTCACTGCCATAATGCCTCAGTGAACTCTGAAAATATAACAGTCCCAACGGCAATAATACTCAATGTGCTTCTGATATGTTACGACAGGCACCGCCAATAATACCTCAGTGTCCCCTCAGAAATGTTTTAAGACAGTCACTGCCAATAATGCCTCACGTATTCCTGAAATGTTAAGATACTGACGCCAATAAAGGCCTCAGTGTAGACAGAAATGTAAAGACAGTTACTGCCAATAACCTCACAGTACTCTGAAATTTGACAATCACTGCCAATCAAGCCTCAGTGTACTCTGAAATGATAAGAACAGTCCAAATCGAATATGCCAACATGTACTCCGAAATGATAATACCGTCACTAGACAAAAATGCATCAGTGTACACTAAATGGCAAGATAGTCCCAACTGCCAATAATCTCCCCTCCAGTGTACACTGAAAAGTTAAGACATCAGTGCTAAAATGTCACAGTGAACTCTGAAATGTTAAGGCAGACACCCTGCCAATGATGCCTCATAGTTTCTATCAAATGTTAAAGACAGTCACTGGCCCAATAATGTCTCAGTGTACTCTAAATGTTAAGATACCACTACCAATAAAGCCTCAGTGTATTCTGAAATAGTAAGATACTGATTGCCAATAATGCCATCAGTGTAGTCTGAAATGTTAAGACAGTAAACAGCGAATAATCCTCAGTGTACTCTGAAATGATAAGACCGTCACAGCCAATAATGCCTCAAGTATCTCTGAAAATCGCTGAGATAGTCCACCGCCAATAAAGCCCCAGTGAACTCTGAAAATGTTAATACAGTCATTACCAAAAATGTCTCAGTGTACTCTAAATGATAAGACAGTCACTGCCAATGATGCCACAGTGTAATACTCTGAATTGTTAAGACAGTCACTGCCAATATTGTATTCATGTTCTCTGAAATGTTAGAAGACAGTCACAGGCAATAATGTCCACATGTACTCTGAAATGTAAAGAAGCTCACAGCAATAATTGCCTCAGATGTACACTGAAATGTTAAGACACTCACTGCCAATAATGCTTTAAATGTACTCAGAAAAGTTAAGACAGTCACTGCCAATAATACTCGTGTCCTCTGAAATAATACGAACAGTCACTGCCAATAAAGCCCCAGTGTACGTGAAGTCATAAGCCAGCCTCACGTAAAAATGCCTCAGAGAACTGAGAAATGTTAAAACAGTTTCGTACGAGTGAATCGACAGCGGATACCCTAACATGTTAGCCATTCACCGCCAATAATGCCTCAGAAGAACTCATAAGATGATTAAGAGAGTCACTGACATTAATGCCACTGTGTAATCTGAAATGTAAACAGTCCCTGCCAAAAATGCCCTCAGTGTAGACTGAAATTTTTAAAGACAGTCACGGCCAATATTGTCCTCAGTGTACTTTGAAAATGATAACAGTCACTGCCCAAAAACGCCCTAAGTGATCACGGAAATATCAAAGACAGACACAGCCATAAAGACACATGTTACTCTCAAATGTAAAGAACAAGTCCCCTGCCCAAAAATGCCTCAGTATAATCCGAAATGTAAACATCAAGCCAAAATGCCGTGACAGTGTACTTCTGAAATTTACGACAGTCACTGACAATAATGCCTCTGAGTAATCTGAAATGTTTACAGTCACATGCCAATAATGCCTCAGTGTAGTCTGAAATGTTAAGACAGTTCACGGCCAATAATGCCTCAATTGTACTTTGAAATGTAAAGCAGTCCTCAGCCAATAACGCCTTAGTGCACGGAAATATTAAGACATTCCAGCCAAAATTCCTCAGTGTACTCAGAAATGTAAAGAAACAGTCACTGCCTATAATGCCTCAGTGGAAATCCTGAAATGATAACAGACATTAGAGCCAATAATGCCTCATTGTAACTCTGAAATGTTAATACAGTCAAACCGCCACTAATGCCCCACAGGTACTCTGAAATGTTAAGACAGTCCACTGCCAATAATGCTTCAATGTACTCCTGACATGTTCAGACAGTCACTAGCCAAGAATACCTCATTGTACTCTGAAATAATAAAGACAGAACCACAGCCAAATTGTCACCAGAGGTCTCGGAAATATAAGACAGCCACTGCCCCAATATGCCCTCATGAACTGCTGAAATGGTACGAACAAACGATGGCCAAAAATTCAAATGGTACTCTGAAATGATAATACAGACACTGCCAATAATGTCTTAGTGACCTGAAATGTTAAGACAGATCTACAGCCCCAATAATTTCACAGTGATTCTCGTAAAATGTAAATACAGTCACTTGCCAATAATGCCTCATAAGAACTCTAGGGAATGTACAAGACATCACTGTCAATAATGCCTCAGTGTACTCTGAACTGTTACGACGTCACAGCGAAAAAAAAAAAAAGAAAAAAATAAAAATAGCCACAGTGGTAACTCTGAAAGTTTGAACAGTCACCGCCATAATGCCTCAGTAGTTCTCTGGAAATGTTAAGCACAGACCACGGCCAATAATGCCTCGGTGTACTTTGAAATGTTAAAGTCACAGCCAATATGCCTCATGTAACTCTGAAATGTTAAGAGAGTATTTAACACTGCCAATAATGCCTCAGTGTTAATCTTGAAATGTTAACAGTCACTGCCAATAATGCCTCATTGTACTCTGAAATGTTAAAACAGGTCACCGCCAATAATGCCTCAGTGTACTTTGAATGTTAAAAATCACAGCCAAAATGCCTCAGTGTACCTGAAATGTTACCAGTCACCGCCAGTAATGCCCTCAGTTGTACTCTGAAATGTAAAGCTCAGTCCTTACCGCCAATAATGCCTCCGTGTACTCAGAAAATTTTAGACAGTCACAGACAATAAAGGCATCTGAGAAAACTGAAATGTTAACATCACTGCCAATAATGCCTCAGGTAGCAAAATTGTTAAGACAGTCCCACGGCCAATAATGCCTCTGATGTACTTTGAAAAGTTAAAAACTCACTGCCAAATAACGCCTAAGTGTTCACTGAAAAATTAAGACAGCACAACCCCAAACAAATAATGCCCTCCATTGTACTCTAAATGTATAAGAACATCACCTGCCAAAATTCCTCAGAGTATCTGAAATTTTAACAGTCAATGCCAATATGCTCATTGGACTCTGAAATGATAAGAACTCACAGCCAATAATAGCCTCAGTGAACTCTGAATGTACGACAATCGACGGCCAAAAATGCAAAGGGTAACTCTGAAATGTTAAGACAGTCAAGCCAATAATGTCTTTAGTGTACACTGACAAGTTAAGACAGTCCCTGCCAATAATTTCTCATGTTCTCTGCTGGCGAAGTTTAATACAGTCCCCTGCCAATAAAGTCCTCAGAAACACTGAAATGTAAAGACAGACACAGCCAATAATGCCTCAGTGTATCTCTGAAAAGAAAAGACATTCACTGTCAATATATGCTCAGATGTACTCTGAAATGTAAAAGAACAAGTCACTGCGAATAAATGCCTCAGAGTACTCAGAAAGGTAAGACAGTCACCGCCAACAATGCCTCAATACTCTGAAGTGTTATGAGATCACTGCCAATAAGTCCTCAGTGTACTCTGAAATGTTAAAGACCAGTTCATCCGCGAATAATGCCTCAAGTAATGACATGTTATGACGACAGGCACCGCCAATAACACCTCATTGTCCTCAGGAAAAGAAAAGACACTCACTGCCAATATGGCCTCAGCGTATTCCTAAAAGATAAGAACTGACTGCCAATAATGCCTCAGTGGTAGACAGACATGTTAAGACATAAACTGCCAATAAAGCCTTTCCCCCCCAAGCAGTAACTCTAAATGTATGACATCACAGCCAATAATGCCTCAGTGTATCACTGAAATGTTTCAGACAGTCAATTTATCGAATAATGCCTTAGTGTACTCAGAAATGATAAGTACCGTCACAGTCCCAAAAATGCATCATTGTACTCCAGAAATGGCAAGATAGTACACAGGCCAATACACTCCTCAGTGTACTCAGAAATAGTTAAGACAAGACATTGCAATAATGTCACAGTGTACTCTGAAATGTACTAACAGTACACCTGCCAATGATGCCGTCAGAGTTCTTTGAAAAGTTAATACAGTCACTGCTCATAAAGACACATTGTACACCTGAAATGTATAAGAAACACACTACCAATAAAGCCTCAGGAATTTCTGAAAAGGTTAAGATACTGATTGGGCAATAATGCCACAGTGTAGACTGAATGTTAAAGAGCAGTTACAGCCAATAATGATATCAGTGTACCTGAAATGTTGACATCACTGCCAATAATT
This sequence comes from Conus ventricosus, assembly GCA_018398815.1. NCBI lineage: Eukaryota > Metazoa > Mollusca > Gastropoda > Neogastropoda > Conidae > Conus > Conus ventricosus. Next base: position 26,240 of record JAFLJL010009774.1, read on the forward strand.
CCTACAGTGTACTCGAAATGTTAAAACAGTAACTAACTATGATTCGACAGCGTACCCTTAAATGTTAACCATCACCGCCAATAAACCCAGTGTACCTGAAAAGTAAAGACAGTCACTGACAATAAATGGCCTACTGTGTAATCCTGAATGTTAACAGACCCCTGCCAATAACGCCACAGTGGAAGTCCTGAACTGTGAATACAGTCAACGGCCCAAAAATGCCTCAGTGAGGACATTGAAATGTTTTAAAGTCACTGCCAAAAACGCCAAAGTGTGCACGGACATATTAAGACAGTCAACAGCCAAAAATAGCCTCAGTTTAACTCAGAAAAGTAAGACAGTCACAGGCCAATAATGCCTCAGTGTAATCTGAAAATGTTAACAGTCATTCCAATAATGCCTCATGCGTACTCAGAAAAGTTAAGACAGTCACCGCCAATAATGCCTCAGTGTACTCTCTGAAATGTTAAACAGTCCTGCCAAAAATGCTCAATTACTCTGAAATGTTCAACAGTCACAGACAAGAATACCACAGTGACCTCTGAAATAATAAGACAGTTCACTGCCAATAATGTCTCAGTGGACTCGGAAATATTAAGACAGCCACTGCCAATAATCCTCATGTACTCTTGAAATGGTACGACATCGGAGCCAAAAATGTCAAAGGGTACTCTGAAATGTTTAAGACGTCACTGCCAATACATGTCTTAGTAGGAACACTGAAAATGTTAAGACAGTCACTGCCTAATAATTTCTCAGTGTTCCTCGGACTGATAAGACAGTCCACTGCCAAAAATGCCTTATGTACTCTGAAATGTAAAGACATTCACTGTCAATAATGCCTCATGTACTCAGACATGTTAAGACAGTCACTGCGAAAAAAGCCTCCAGTGTACCCTGAAAGTTGTGACAGACAACCGCCAATAAAGGCTCAGTGTAAACTGAAATGTTACGAGCACTGCAATAATGCCTCAGAGTTCTCTGAAATGTTACGACAGTCCCGGCCAAAAATGCCTCGAGTACTTTGAAATATAAAAGTCACTGCCAATAACGCCTATAGAGATCTCGGAAATGTTAAAGACATTCACAGCCAATAATGCCTCAGTGTACTCTGAAATGTAAGAGAGTCACTGCCAATAATGCCGTCAGTGTAATCTGATAATGTTAACAGTCACTGCCAATATTGCCTCATTTGTACTCTGAAATGTAATAACAGTCCACGCCAATAATGCCTCAGGTGTAACTTTGAAATGTAAAAAGTCACTGCCAATAAAGCCTCAGTGTACTCTTGGAAATGTTACCAGTCACTCGCCAGTAATGCCTCAGTGTACTCTGAAAGGGGGGTGGGGGTGTGGGGGGGGGGGGGGTGGTAGAGGGGGGGGGGGCCAGGTCACCGCCAATAATGCTCAGTGTACTCTGAAATGTTAAGACATCACTGACAAATAATGCCTCTGTTGTAATCTGAAATGTTAATCAGTCACTGCCAATAATCCTCTTGTAGTCTAAAATGTTAAGACAGTCACGGCCAATAATGCCTTCATTGAACTTTGAAATGATAAAACACACTGCCAATAACGCCTTAGTGTTCACGGAAATATTAAGACATTCACAGCCCAATAAATGCCTCAAGTACTTCTGAAATGTTAAGACAGTCACAGCAAAATCCTCAGTGTAATCTAGAAATTGTTAACAGTCGTCCATTGCCACAAAATCCCTCATTGGAACTCGAAAAGTTAAGATAATCACAGCCAATAAAGCCTCATTGTACTCTAAGTGGTACGACAATCGATGCCAAAAATGAACAAAGTGTAACACAGAAATGTAAGACAGTCACAGCCAATAAAAGCCTCAGTGTCACTCTGAAATATTAAGACATCCACTGCCAATAATACCTCAGTGTAATCTGAAAATAACAGTCATTGCCAATAAAGCCTCATTGTCCTCCTGAATGTTTAAGATACACACTGCCAATAAAAGTCCTCAGTGTACTCTGAAGTGGAACGACATTCGATCCAAAAAAATGGCCAAAGGGTACTCTGAAAAGTTAAGACAGTCACTGGCCAATAATGACCTTAGTGTACTCTGAAATGTTAAGCCAGTCCACTGGCCAATAATTTCCTCAGTGTTCACGAAAATGTTAAGACAGTCACTGCCCAATAATGGCCTAAGTGTACTCTGAAATGTAAAGACAGTCACTGCCGATATGCCATCGTGTACTCTGAAATGTAAAGACATACACTGTCAAAATGCCTCAGTGTACTCTGACATGTAAAGACAGACACACGAAAAATGCCTCAAGTGTACACTGAAAGGTTAAGACAGTCACCGCCAACAATGCATCAGAGTCCCTCTGACAAGTTTAAAAGTCACTGCCAATAAAAGCCTCCAGTGTAACTCTGAAATGTGTAAACAATTCACACCGCGAATAATTGCCTCAAGTATTGAACTGTTACGACAGGCACCGCCCCAATAACACCTCCGTTACCACAGAAAGTTTTAGACACTCACAGCCACTAAAGCCACAGCGTAAATTCTGAATGTTAAGATACTGACTTGGCCAATAATGCCTCAGTGTAGACAGAAATGTTTTAAACATTTACTGCCAATACTGTGCCTCAGAGTAACTCCTGAAATGTTAGACAACACACGCCAATAATGCCTCAGTGTAAACTCCTGAAAAGTTAAGACAGCCAAAACGAAAATGCCTTAGAGTACTCTGAAATGTTTAAGGACCGTCACTGTCAAAAATCATCAGAGTAACTCTGACAAGGCAAATAGTCCACTGCCAATAATCTCCAGTGTACTCAGAAATGTTAAGCACAGACATTGCCAATATAGGTCCACAGTTACTCTGAAATATTAAGACAGTTCCACTGCCAATGATCCTCAGTGTTCTTTGAACTGTTAAGACAGGTCACTGCCCATATGTCATCAGTGTACCTCTTAAATGTTAAGATACTCACTACCAATACATCCACAGTGAATTCTGAAATGTTTAAGAAACTGATTGGCAAATAATGCCCTCAGTGTAGTCTGAAATGTTAAGACAGTTACTGCCAATAATAGATTCATTGTACTCTGAAATGATGACATCACAGCCAATAATGCCTCAAGTGAACTCTGAAATGTTAAAACAGATACTTACGATGATTCGATACAGCGTACCCTTAAATGTTAATGCCAGTCACCGCCAATAATGCCTCAGAGTACTCTCTGACATGTTAAGACAGTCACTGAACAATAATGCCATCT
>JAFLJL010009803.1:7282-32264 GCA_018398815.1 Conus ventricosus
GTGTGTGTGTGTGTTTTATAAACAGAAAATGGACATACTTCGAGCTAAGGGGAAACTCGGGTAGTGGGGGTTCTATGTCGCAGAATTAACCAGAATTGTGCACTTCGTGCATCAAGCACAATACTTTGGTATATTGTTCTTTACAATGTTATAATTGATTTCAGATTTGAAGCCACTTCAAAATCTTTTTTTTTATTTTGAGAAATAAATTAAAAATGATGAGCCAAAATTGCAGACGATTTTCTAGCGCAGGTGCCCGCAGTGAATATTATCAAGCAAAATGAATGTAAGCCAAAATTATTTTCTAATGATGACATGTTGGATAATGATATATCGTGTATGAAAATACATATGTTTATCCAAAATTTGCTGGTCTTATTTTGTTTCCTTAATTTTCTATGACTTTGTAAACCCGCAGCGGGAAAATTAAAATGGCCGCTTCCGATCGCATGTTCGTAAATTGCCAGTGAAAACCTCGTCTTTCGAGGTGAATTATGGATTAACAGCTCTTCGGATAGTCTTGAAATGTCACTTCTATCATTTTATTTGTTTTCCGAAGCGTACCAATACCATCCTTTATCTTGCTGTTTAAATAAGTTGCCTATTGTGTGTGTGTGTGTGTTTACTGTGTTTTCCCTACACTTTGGAGAAGTTCGTTTATATATTCTTCCTAAAAGACTGGTTCACTCAAAAACGAGTAGGTCACCAGCGCGTATATATATATATATATATATATATATATATATATATATATATATATATATATATATATATGTTAATAATAAATGTCTTTGAGGATTCACAGGAGATTAAAAAAACACACAGGAAGACAGACCAATATTGACAACGCGCGGGAGTGCGCGCACACGTGTGTGTGTGTAATGGGAAAAAGGGCAATTCAGTGTCCAATCCCATTTCACCTCGAGGAAAAATAGCGGTAGATAGAGGGAAAAGATGAGCAGAAGCAGAGATAGAGAAAAAGAGAGAGTGGCAGATGAGTTATGTTTAGAAGGGGGTGCTTGAGAGTGTGTAAAAGAAAGTGAAAGAGTGGTAGATGAGGAGTCTTATTCTTGGAAGGGGGCACTTGAGGGTGTGTATGAGGGGGAAAAATATAGATAGATAGATAGATGCATATAGATTGTTCACATGTGTATGTGTCTATGAGTATGCATACCTGGATGGTGGAGATGGTATAATATATTATGCTCTACATGTGATATTATAAATATGCTATATATGTACATGGGGTGTGCATAAGAATAAGGTGGGTTGGGAAAATTAGGGGAGGGGGTATAGAGAGAAAGGGGTGGAGGAGAGGTCGTGGGAAGGAAAAGAGCTTGAATGATTCAAACTATAAACAGTAAACAAGTGGGGTATGTTTTGCTCCCATAAGGAAACCTAACACAGAGTAACTTTTATTCAAGACTGGCACAGCCTTTTAAACTTGAATAAAGTCAGACAAATACATAGACGAACAATCTAATAGTGGGGGAAAAACAAGCGCAGGCAAACAACTGAACTGTCTTCATAGTAATGACCTGGCAAAGATTTGGACTTGAGGGGAGGGGAGAGGGGAGTTTGAAGATGGAGAAACTGGGAACATGAAATTAAAAAAAATATTTAAAAAAATATGTTACAGGTATGAAAACTCTTCACTAGCTGCATAAGGGAACCATCGCAATCCATTTTGAAGGCAGATATATTTGTATTGCCTGCTCCGAGGCTTTTCGCCCGCTGGGTCGGGACTCATCAGGGAGACACGGCTGGTTGTGTCTGCGCTCCCGGCGTCAAATAGAGACACACCACAGTCCATAATACTGTGGTGTTCTCACACCATGGGTGCAAAAAAGAATCCAATAGCACCCCCAAAGCAGCCAGCGAAGAGAAGTAAATGCAACCAAACAAAAGTGTGGGGAGGAAAAAAGTTGCTGTAAAACTAAACACATTATGCAAATAATATAAAATGTAGGGGACAGTCTTTGAGCCTACGCCTGAGGATCCAGGGTGTTTGCCCTGACAAGACTAGGCACTCTATTAGTAATCTAGATGAATAACTTTCTTGACAACTGATCGCAGGCCCCCATGGGCCGGCCTTCTCGTGGCGGGGGTGTTTCTTGACCAACCTGTGCCCACCCCTTTTTCTTGTCTTTCCTACTGTTCTGCCTACCATGTCTTTCGCTATCTCTTTTCACCCATAAAGTCTCCTCACATCATCTGCAGCCTCTATGTCGTCTTGTTTCTTCCTTCCGGTTCTTCAGTCTGTTCTTTCATCTATTATTCCAGTCTTCCTTTTCAATGCTTCTTTTTCTGAGATCTATCGGAGTGGTGGCCCTAAGTCACCCGCAATCTAAGGTGCTGACACTGGCCGAGAGATGAATGGCTCTGCGTTAATGAGTCGCTACAGCAGTCCTGTCTGGTTTTGAGGGACGGTATCAGGCAGATGGACGCCCTGCGAGTTCATCTTCACATGTCCTTCGTAGGGCCATCCATTGTCCCTTCCCTAGCACGGCAGCTCTCCTAGGGTGACTGTCAAATTCCTGGAGTCATTGAGCCTAGCCCTATGAGTAATCAAAGCAGTCATTCCAAACGTCAGAGAGAAAGTAGAGATTCAGATTCAGACGAAGAGATAAGAGAAGTGGCAAAGAGAAAGGGTATCCAAAACACATGGCCAAGCTTCCTTTTAGTGGAAGCAAAAGATCCGAAAGAATCCATTGCTCGGATTTCTCCGTTTGCTGTGTGCAAATGGTTCGAGGGAGTTTCATCCACAGGATTCAAAATGATCAAAAGACTCAGATCAGGTAGTTATCTTGTTAACTGTGCTACGGAAGCGGCGTCTCGATTGCTGTTAAAAAGGGATGGTTCTCAACTTATGCAGATCACAGTTAAGGTTTCCATTCACCCCTGTCTCAACTATTCGAAAGGGGTGATCAGATGTGCTGACTTGGCTGGAGTTGCTGAATCAGAAATTAGGACTGAGATGGAAAGTCAGGGTGTTCTGCAGGTCCATAGAGTTAAAATCTCTAAAGGAAGTGACTTAATTGAAACTAACACGCTATTCTTGACTTTTGCTATGCCATCCCCCCAGAGTTTGTCAAAGTGGTTATGTCCGAGTGAAAGTTACACCTTTTGTACCATCTCCTTTGCGGTTTTTCAAGTGTCAACGCTTTGGGCATTCCAGTCGAGCCTGTCGGGGTCAGGAGATCTGTCGTGACTGTGGTCAGAAGAAGCATGATGGGTCTTGTACAAATGCTGTATACTGTGTCAATTGTAAGGGTGATCATTCAGCAAATTCAAAACGTTGTCCAGTGTGGAAAAAGGAATGCGAGATTCAGAAAGTAAAGATTGAGAGGAAATGTTCCTTTCTTGAGGCTAGAAGGCTAGTGGAGGCCAGGACTCCTTCGGCTGCTACTTATGCACAGAAGGTGGTTAACGATTCTGCGAACCGGTCATCGGGTGATGATCTGGGAGCAGCCCATTCACTGCTATAGAGAAGAAATTGACAGAATTGTTGTCATCGGTTTTGGATCGGCTTACCGTACTTGAACAATCAGTTGAGGTTTTGTCTCAGAAATGCAATAGTGTTCCGTCCAGCAGTGTACAACAGGCTTCAGTCCCTGTGGTGAGGGAAGAAGTGTTTCAGTTGTAGAAAGTGTTGTGGATCAGAGGTCAGGGGTGATGGATCGGAGGAAAGGGATGTCCCCTCGTTCACAGGCCAATAACAGCAGTACGAGACAGGCACGCAGTGAGGAACGTCCATTTCGGACTCCAGACACTCCTAGGGGAAAATCTCGAAGTCAGATATTTGGTGCAGCAGGTTTCAGTCCAGCAAGAGCAAATTCCAAGCATGGCAACAAACAACTTAGAAATTTATCAGGAGCATCGGCTTCTGACCTTGTCTTGAAGAACCGCTTTAGTTCTTTGGTGGACAGTGAAGTTTCTGGAGAAGGGGGATGATAGATATTCTTTTAACAACCTAATATGGACATACTCCAGTGGAACATAAGGGAGTTAAAGCAAATTGTCGGGACCTTGAGCTATTATTGACAGAGTATAGATCTTCGGTAGTTGCTTTCAGGAAACCCTTCTAACTGCAAGTAAGAAGCATGAGATTCCTGGTTTTCTCCTGCTTACTTAAGCCAGCTTCGGCAGACTTTTCAAGGAGAGGCGTTTTCTTTATATTCATAATTCGATACTACATACAGAAATTCCACTTCAGATGGATCTGGAGGCAGTGGCAGCTCGTATCTCGTTAAACAAGGTCGTTACGATATGTTGTTTGTATCTATCTCCATCTTCTGTGATTTCGAAGAGTCAGTTGAATGGTTTAATTTCTCAGCTCCCTCGCCCATTTCTTTTATTGGGTGACTTGAATGGTCATTCTCCACAGTGGGGAAGTAACTGCACCAATTCTCAAGGGAAAGTTCTGAAGATTTTATATCGGATCATGATCCTGTCTTTTAAATTCAGGCTCACCGACCTTTTGCTCTCCTTCCGGTTCTTTGACTCACTTGGATTTGTCCATTTGTGACCCTTCCTTATTTTGGACTTAGAATGGCAAGTCCATACGGACTAAGCGGGAGTGATCACTTTCCGATTTTTATTTATTTTACGAAGCAAATGCAGGAGTCCCCTCGGGAAACATGGAAGTTTCGCTCTGCAGATTGGAGTCTTTATCAGCAACAGATTTTAAGTAGACTGCCTATGAATCTGTTCCGGAACTATGATGATGCTGTTTTGCAGTTCACTAAAGTGATAGTAGAGAGTGCTAAGGAAGCTATTCCTAAGTCCCGTGATAAGCCAAATGATGTTAAGACCCCTTGGTATGTAAAGAGTGCAAAACTTTGAAGGGTAAGAGAAAAGGTGCTCAAAGACATTTTGCTAGGTTTCCTATGGTGGGGAACAAAGTTAAACATCAGGCGTGTAGGGCTAAGTTTTCAGCTACTAAGACAGAGTGTATTTATTTCCATAGGAAAAGATCTCAGGTCTTAAATCCAGCTATCAGTCTCAATGGTCAGGTAATTAAAGTTTCCAAATCAAGTGAAATTTTTGGGGGTTATTTTTGATAATAAGCTTTCTTTTTTTGCCTCACATTAAGTACATTAAACAATCTTGCCAGTCAGGTTTGAATGTTTTGAAGGTTATTAGTCACACTGATTGGGTGCAGACAAGCGAACTTTGTTGCGATTGTATCGGGCTTTGGTGAGACCAAAGCTAGATTATGGGTGTGTGGTATATGGTTCTGCACGAAAGTCTTACCTCAAAGCTCTTGATCCAATTCATCATCAAGGACTGCGGATTGCTCTGGGAGCACTTCGCACATCTCCAAAGAGAGTTTGTATGTTGAATCTGGTGAACCCCCTCTGGAGCTAAGGAGGTTGTGTCTTTCCATGAATTACTACCTGAAACTGAGGGCTAATCCAGAAAACCCTGCCTATGATATTGTCATGAACCCGCCTTTTAGAGCCAAATATGACTTAAAGCCAAATGAGATTCCTCCACTGGGTATTCGTATTTTGCCCCACTTCGGGGCAGCTGGCATTGACCTTGATGCTGTTGATGACGGTCCATTACAGACTGATTTACCTCCTTGGAAAGTCGCCAATCCAGAGATTAATTTATATTTAACTCAATTTCGAAAGGAGGTCACCTCGAGTGTTGCATATAAACAACTTTATTTTGGGCATGTGAACTTTATAAAGATTTTATCAAGATTTTTACTGATGGTTCTAAAAAAGGTGAGAAGGCTGCAGCTGCCATTGTGTGTGATAACAATTTCCAGGAGCCTACTTTGTTAAGATTACGGGATTGGTCGTCTGTTTATACTGCTGAACTGAAGGCTTTAAATCTGGCCCTCAGTGCGGTGTCCAGGTCAGATCAGAATAATTTCCTTATTTTATCGGATTCATTGTCGGCATTGTCGGCTTTATCGACAAGAGAAGTGTCACATCCAGTTTTGGCTGATATTCATGATTCTTCATACTCAGCTTGTCTCTTCGGGAAAGCATATAGTTTTCTTGTGGGTCCCAGCCACATGGGAATCTATGGTAACTCAGTGGTGGACAAAGCAGCCAAACAAGCTCTCGGTGCAAGTCTTTCCAGGAGGCCTATGCAGTTTGTTCCTCACTCTGATCTACGTCATAAATCTAGTTTGTATTGTCGTGAACTGTGGCAGAGTGAATGGTGTAATCAAATTCATAATAAATTGTTTAAAATTTGCCCAGATTTAACCAATCCTTTCCATCGGTGGTACGTAACCGTAAAGAGGAATCGGTTTTGTCACGGTTACATATTGGGCACAGCTATATAACGCACAGTTGGATATTCAGAAGGGAAGACCCCCATGGTGTGTTGCGTGTGACAGCTTGTTCAGTGTTAATCATTTTTTGACAGAATGTGCTGATTTGATGTGTATCAGAGAGAAGTTCTTTTCCACAGTGATTTATCGGTTCTTTTTCGTGAGATTTCAGTAGATCATATTTTTTTCTTTTTTGAAGAGGTAAACTTATTTTATAAAATATAGTGTTTTAATACTGTATACAGGTGTCGTAGGAGTTGAACAGATAATTGTGCTTTTGTCCTCATAAATTTTAAGCGATGTGTTAATACTAGTGTGGGTATTTGTATCAAGAGACTCAGATATGATAGCTGAGGTCCTGATTTGGCTCCTAGTAGTCCGCTGGACCCTATAAACACTAACTAACTAACTAACTGATCGCAGGACCCACATCAAATGTGTGAACGGGGTAGAATCTGGAAATCATTCCAGTCACAACCAAAACGAGAATAAACGATCGGAATTCGAGATCGCAATAAAAAAGTTTGTATTGAAATTTATCAGCCATGTTCACACATTCCGTACTCGCCCTAGGATCAATGATGTACGAGCCTACCAAATATAATTAAGAGATCAATTCTCTTCTCTCGTACTTCTCTCTCTCTCTCTTTCTCTCTCTCTCTCTCTCTCTCTCTCTCTCTCTCTCTCTCTTCTCTCTCTCTCTTAGCTTGAATGAATATTATCATTCATCGCAAGTGGAAGAGATCAGTAAGATACATTGTCATCATTTGATCGAGTGGATGGTCTTTTTTTTCTAATTGCATTACTCCTGTGCGTGAGGACATAAGGAAATGTTATGAATTTATTTGTTTTTAACCTTTGATTTGGTGCACACTAGGAATGAATGTATACTAGTTGTTTGCACAAAAGGAAGAGGGAAATGTTGTTGTTCTGTTACCTCTCCCCCCTTGTCAAAAGACCTCTTTGGCAATGACAATAAAATATCAAAGTGTCTCTCTCTTAGCCGGTCCGCTGCTTCTGCGAAAGTCACTGGCAGCCTCTTTTTTCCCCAAGAGTACAACAGGTGAGTTTTCAATCACTCCAGTTACAGTTCACTTAGAAACGCATCATTTTTTTCCACAGAACAGGTTTGCCAGTTTAAAAAGCACAAACGGCGACAAGTATTGAGAGAAGGGGTAATGTTCCTCTTAGAGGTATGTTAGTTTGGAGAACAAGTCTTATAGAGTGGGGGGAAGGGTGTCACTTGCTCCCTGTCTCAATGCTTGTCACTCCCCCTTGTACATCTCTCGTTCTAATGACCACATGAGAGAGCTTCAAATTCCGTTCTTTTATTGCCCAAATGTTGTTGTGGGGGCATAGGTGATGAGGACATACAATGATAAGAACCCTACGTCCCTAACTAAATGGGTGGGGTGTCTTACTTTTAGTTCTCAGGGTCACCCTCTTGTGCCCCTTGAGGGTGGGACTTTGTTTTAAGTGGGCTTTCTTTTTCTCTGTTTTTTTTTTTGTGTTTTTTCTGCCTACCCATGATTCTTTCACCTACATTTCTCTTTCAACATTCTCCTTATTAATCTGCAGTTTCCTGTTTTGTCTATCTTCTGCCTTTACGGATCTTTATCCTATTCTTTTCCTTTTTTCACAAGTCTTCTGTAGCACTTTCTATTTTCTCTGTGGCCTCTTGGTCCACCGTGTTGACCGTGCGGTGCGACCCGTGTCGGGGGAGAATGGTGTCCTGGTGGTTGAGAGGGATTCGGAGTAGGATCCGCGCCCCTCAACACGCCACTTTGGCCCGGACTTCCCCTAGACAGGGGCAGCATGGGGCCCAATGCTGTCAACCGGTCGCCTTCACAGTGTGGGCATGGCATGGGTCAAACCGTGTGCCACGTTGCTTGCCCTGGATGCCAGGTGAGTGGGCTCTGTCCGTTCCCGGCAGTTGGTCATGAGCCTGGTGGATGGGGTGGAGTGCGTGTCATGCGGTGTATACCTGCACTATAACCTGGTGTTTCCCTTTGCTGGAGAACCGCTTAGGGGCATCGTCCTTGTGGGCACTCGATGGCGGGTGGGGAGTAGGGGAGGTGAAGTTTTTTTCTTTCATTATGACATCTAAACAACTACCCCTAACAAAAAGAGAAGAAACGATGATGGACATGGCACGCTTATGGACGAGACTATGAGTAGAGATTCAGATTCAGATAACGAGATAAGAGAAGTGGCAAAGCGAAAGGGTATCCAAAACACATGGCCAAGCTTCCTTTTAGTGGAATCAAAAGATCCGAAAGAATCCATTGCTCGGATTTCTCCGTTTGCTGTTTGCAAGTGGTTCGAGGGAGTTTCGTCCACAGGATTTAAAATGATTAAAAGACTCCGATCTGGTAGTTACCTTGTTAACTGTGCTACAGAAGCGGCGTCTCGGTTGCTGCTGAAAGGGATGGTTCTCAACTCATCAGATGTGTTGACTTGGCTGGTGTTGCTGAATCAGAAATTCAGACTGAGATGGAAAGTCAGGGTGTTCTGCAGGTCCATAGAGTTAAAATCTCTAAAGGAAGTGACTTAATTGAAACAACACGCTATTCTTGACTTTTGCTATGCCATCCCCCCCAGAGTTTGTCAAAGTGGGTTATGTCCGAGTGAAAGTTACGCCTTTTGTACCATCTCCTTTGCGGTGTTTCAAGTGTCAACGCTTTGGGCATTCCAGCCGAGCTTGTCGGGGTCAGGAGATCTGTCGTGACTGTGGACAGAAGAAGCATGATGAATCTTGTACAAATGCTGTATACTGTGTCAATTGTAAGGGTGATCATTCAGCAAATTCAAAAAGTTGTCCAGTGTGGAAAAAGGAATGCGAGATTCAGAAAGTAAAGATTGAGAGGAAATGTTCCTTTCTTGATGCTAGAAGGTTAGTGGAGGCCAGGACTCCTTCGGCTGCTACTTATGCACAGAAGGTGGTTAACGATTCTGCGAACCGGTCATCAGGTGATGATCTGGGAGCAGCTCCATTCACTGCTCTAGAGAAGAAATTGACAGAATTGTTGTCATCGGTTTTGGATCGGCTTACCATACTTGAACAATCAGTTGAGGTTTTGTCTCAGAAATGCAATAGTGTTCCGTCTAGCAGTGTACAAACAGGCTTCAGTCCCTGCTGGTGAGGGAAGAAGTGTTTCAGTTGTACAAAGTGCTGTGGATCAGAGGTCAGGGGTGAAGGATCGGAGGAAAGAGATGTCCCCTCGCTCACAGGCCAATAACAGCAGTACGAGACAGGCACGCAGTGAGGAGCGTCCTTTTCGGACTCCAGACCCTCCTAGGGGAAAATCTCGAAGTCAGGTATTTGGTGCAGCAGGTTTCAGTCCAGTAAGAGCAAATTCCAAGCATGGCAACAAACAACTTAGAAATTTATCAGGAGCATCGGCTTCTGATCTTGTCTTGAAGAACCGTTTTAGTTCTTTGATGGACAGTGAAGTTTCTGGAGAAGAGGGATGATAGATATTCTTTTAAACAATCTAACATGGACATACTCCAGTGGAACATAAGGGGAGTTAAAGCAAATTGTCGGGACCTTGAGCTATTATTGACAGAGTATAGATCTTCGGTTATTGCTCTCAGGAAAACCCTTTTAACTGCAAGTAAGAAGCATGAGATTCCTGGTTTCTCCTGCTTACTCAAGCCAGCTTCTGCAGACTTTTCAAGGAGAGGCGTTTCTCTTTATATTCATAATTCGGTACTACATACAGAAATTCCACTTCAGACGGATCTGGAGGCAGTGGCAGCTCGTATCTCGTTAAACAAGGTCGTTACGATATGTTGTTTGTATCTATCTCGATCTTCTGTGATTTTGAAGAGTCAGTTGGATGGTTTAATTTCTCAGCTCCCTCGCCATTTCTTTTATTGGGTGACTTGAATGGCCATTCTCCCTAGTGGGGAAGTAACTGCACCAATTCTCAAGGGAAAGTTCTTGAAGATTTTATATCGGATCATGTATCTTTGTCTTCTGAATTCAGGCTCACCGACCTTTTGTTCTCCTTCCGGTTCTTTGACTCACTTGGATTTGTCCATTTGTGACCCTTCCTTATTTTTGGACTTAGAATGGCAGGTTCATACGGACCTAAGCGGGAGTGATCACTTTCCGATTTCTATTTGTTTTACGAAGCAAATGGAGGAGCCCCCTCGGGAAACATGGAAGTTTCGCTCTGCAGATTGGAGTCTTTATCAGCAACGGATTTTAAGTAGACTGCCTATGAATCTGTTGCGGAGTTATGATGATCCTGTTTTGCAGTTCACTAAAGTGATAGTAGAGAGTGCTAAGGAAGCTATTCCCAAGTCCCGTGATAAACCAAATGATGTCAAGACCCTTGGTATGATAAAGAGTGCAAAACTTTGAAGGGTAAGAGAAAAGGTGCTCAAAGACTTTTTGCTAGGTTTCCTATGGTGGGGAACAAAGTTAAACATCAGGCGTGTAGGGCTAAGTGTCGATATACTTTTAAAACTAAGAAGAAGAATCTTGGAAATTTTTTTGTTCAAATCTGTCCTTTAAGGTCAATTCAAGGAAAGTCTGGAAACTAATCCGTAAGATTAAGGGAAAGTCGGCTACATCAGTTATAAAATGTTTGCAAGTAAATGGATCGATTATCACTAATAAAAAGGAGGTTGCTAACTTGTTAGCTGTTACTATCCATCAAAATTCGTCAGCTGATAATTATTGCAAGGAATTCCAGCGTATCAAAAGATCAGCGGAGTCAAAATCTTGTTCCTTCAAGCCAGATAGTTCTGAGGATTACAACTGCGTTTTCAGCATGGATGCGTTAAAGGACGCCATTTTGAAAGCCAACAACTCAGGTCCTGGACCAGATGAATTCATTATCAATTTATTCAACATTTGCCAGCTGAGGGTTTAAATGTGTTGTTGTCTCTGTTTAATCATGTTTGGTGTTCAGGGTATTTTCCACCTTCTTTTGACAGCTTGTTCAGTGTTAATCATTTTTTGACAGAATGTGCTGATTTGATGTGTATCAGAGAGAAGTTCTTTTTCACCAGTGATTTATCAGTTCTTTTTCGTGAGATTTCAGTAGATCTTATTTTTTTCTTTTTTGAAAGAGGTAAACTTATTTTATAAAATATAGTGTTTTAATAATGTATACAGGTGTCGGAGTTGAACAGATAATTGTGCTTTTGTCCTCATAAATTTTAAGCGATGTGTTAATACTAGTATGGGTATTTTTATCAAGAGACTCAGATATGATAGCTGAGGTCCTGATTTGGCTCCTAGTAGTCCGCTGGACCCTATAAACACTAACTAACTAACTAACTAACTTATGCACAGAAGGTAGTTAACGATTCTGCGAACCGGTCATCGGGTGATGATCTGGGAGCAGCTCCATTCACTGCTCTGGAGAAGAAATTGACAGAATTGTTGTCATCGGTTTTGGATCGGCTTACCATACTTGAACAATCAGTTGAGGTTTTGTCTCAGAAATGCAATAGTGTTCCGTCTAGCAGTGTACAACAGGCTTCAGTCCCTGTGGTGAGGGAAAAGTGTTTCAGTTGTACAAAGTGTGTGGATCAGAGGTCAGGGGTGAAGGATCGGAGGAAAGAGATGTCCCTCGCTCACAGGCCAATAACAGCAGTACGAGACAGGCACGCAGTGAGGAGCGTCCTTTTCGGACTCCAGACCCTCCTAGGGGAAAATCTCGAAGTCAGGTATTTGGTGCAGCAGGTTTCAGTCAGTAAGAGCAAATTCCAAGCATGGCAACAAACAACTTAGAAATTTATCAGGAGCATCGGCTTCTGATCTTGTCTTGAAGAACCGTTTTAGTTCTTTGGTGGACAGTGAAGTTTCTGGAGAAGAGGGCTGATAGATATTCTTTTAACAACCTAACATGGACATACTCCAGTGGAACATAAGGGGAGTTAAAGCAAATTGTCGGGACTTGAGCTATTATTGACAGAGTATAGATCTTCGGTTATTGCTCTTCAGGAAACCCTTTTAACTGCAAGTAAGAAGCATGAGATTCCTGGTTTTCTCCTGCTTACTCAAGCCAGCTTCTGCAGACGTTTCAAGGAGAGGCGTTTCTCTTTTATATTCATAATTCGGTACTACATACAGAAATTCCACTTCAGACGGATCTGGAGGCAGTGGCAGCTCGTATCTCGTTAAACAAGGTCGTTACGATATGTTGTTTGTATCTATCTCCATCTTCTGTGATTTCGAAGAGTCAGTTGGATGGTTTAATTTCAGTCCCTCGCCCATTCTTTTACTGGGTGACTTGAATGGCCATTCTCCACAGTGGGGAAGTAACTGCACCAATTCTCAAGGGAAAGTTCTTGAAGATTTTATATCGGATCATGATCTCTGTCTTCTGAATTCAGGCTCACTGACCATTAGTTCTCCTTCTGGTTCTTTGATCACTTGGATTTGTCCATTTGTGACCCTTCCTTATGTTTGGACTCAGAATGGCAGGTTCATACGGACCTAAGCGGGAGTGATCACTTTCCGATTTTTATTTATTTTACGAAGCAAATGCAGGAGTCCCCTCAGGAAACATGGAAGTTTCGCTCTGCAGATTGGAGTCTTTATCAGCAACAGATTTTAAGTAGATGCCTATGAATCTGTTCCGGAACTATGATGATCCTGTTTTGCAGTTCACTAAAGTGATAGTAGAGAGTGCTAAGGAAGCTATTCCCAAGTCCCGTGATAAACCAAATGATGTCAAGACCCCTTGGTATGATAAAGAGTGCAAAACTTTGAAGGGTAAGAGAAAAGGTGCTCAAAGACTTTTTGCTAGGTTTCCTATGGTGGGGAACAAAGTTAAACATCAGGCGTGTGGGGCTAAGTGTCGATATACTTTTAAAACTAGGAAGAAAAGAATCTGGAAAAAATTTTGTTCAAATCTGTCCTTTAAGGTCAATTCAAGGAAAGTCTGGAAACTAATCCGTAAGATTAAGGGAAAGTCGGCTGCATCAGTTATAAAATGTTTGCAAGTAAATGGATCGATTATTACTAATAAAAAGGAGGTTGCTAACTTGTTAGCTGTTACTATCCATCAAAATTCGTCAGCTGATCATTATTGCAAGGAATTCCAGCGTATCAAAAGATCAGCGGAGTCAAAATCTTGTTCCTTCGAGCCAGATAGTTCTGAGGATTACAACTGCGTTTTCAGCATGGATGAGTTAAAGGACGCCATTTTGAAAGCCAACAACTCAGCTCCTGGACCAGATGACATTCATCATCAATTTATTCAACATTTGCCAGCTGAGGGTTTAAATGTGTTGTTGTCTCTGTTTAATCATGTTTGGTGTTCAGGGTATTTTCCACCTTCTTGGAGAGAGGCGGTTGTTATCCCTATTCCTAAACCAGGGAAAGATCATTCGGATCCTAACAACTATCGTCCTATAGCTCTCACTAGTTGCTTATGTAAAACTATGGAGAGAATGGTATATTCTCGATTGTTATGGCAGTTAGAATGTCTGGGGGCCTTAGATGTTTCCCAGTGTGGATTTCGGAACAACTGCAGTACTACTGATCACCTGGTTCGATATGAGTCTTTTATCAGGAATGCTTTGATTAATGGAGAACATGTAGTTTCTATTCTGTTTGATTTAGAAAAAGCTTATGACACAACATGGAGGCATGGAATTCTTCAGGACTTGAAGGCACTTGATTTCAAAGGTAATTTACCAATGTTTATTGCTAATTTTTTGTCTAGTGTTAGACTTCATTCGACCTTTTCGGATCCTTTTGAGCAGGAGATGGGTGTCCCTCAGGGTAGCATACTTTCTCTCTCCACTTCTGTTCAATCTGAAGATTAATAACATCGTCCAGTCAGTAAAGTCTGGAATTGATAAGTCATTATTTGTTGATGACTTCTCCATCTCTGCCAAGGGGAAAACTTTGGCTGCAGCTGAGCGTCAACTTCAGTTGTGTGTTAATCGTGTTCAGCAGTGGGTCACTGAAAATGGATTTAAGTTTTCAGTTACTAAGACAGAGTGTATTCATTTCCATAGGAAAAGATCTCAGGTCTTAGAACCAGCTATCAGACTGAATGGTCAGGTAATTAAAGTTTCCAAACAAGTGAAAGTTTTGGGGTTATTTTTGATAATAAGCTTTCTTTTTTGCCTCACATTAAGTACATTAAACAATCTTGCCAGTCAGGTTTGAATGTTTTGAAGGTTATTAGTCACACTGATTGGGGTGCAGACAAGCGAACTTTGTTGCGATTGTATCGGGCTTTGGTGAGACCAAAGCTAGATTATGGGTGTGTGGTATATGGTTCTGCACGAAAGTCTTACCTCAAAGCTCTTGATCCAATTCATCATCAAGGACTGTGGATTGCTCTGGGGGGAACTTCGCACATCTCCAAAAGAGAGTTTGTATGTTGAATCTGGTTAACCCCTCTGGAGCTAAGGAGGTTGTGTCTTTCCATGAATTACTACCTGAAACTGAGGGCTAATCCAGAAAACCCTGCCTATGATATTGTCATGAACCCGCCTTTTAGAGCCAAATATGACTTAAAGCCAAATGAGATTCCTCCACTGGGTATTCGTATTTTGCCCCACTTCGGGGCAGCTGGCATTGACCTTGATGCTGTTGATGACGGTCCATTACAGACTGATTTACCTCCTTGGAAAGTCGCCAATCCAGAGATTAATTTATATTTAACTCAATTTCCAAAGGAGGTCACCTCGAGTGCTGCATATAAACAACTTTATCTTGGGCAATGTGAACTTTATAAAGATTTTATCAAGATTTTTGCTCATGGTTCTAAAAAAGGTGAGAGGGCTGCAGCTGCCTTTGTGTGTGATAACAATTTTCAGGAGCCTACTTTGTTAAGATTGCGGGATTGGTCGTCTGTTTATACTGCTGAACTGAAGGCTTTAAATCTGGCCCTCAGTGCGGTGTCCAGGTCAGATCAGAATGATTCTTATTTTATCGGATTCATTGTCGGCATTGTCGGCTTTATCGACAAGAGAGTGTCACATCCAGTTTTGGCTGATATTCATGATCTTCATACTCAGCTTGTCTCTTCGGGAAAGCATATAGTTTTTTGTGGGTCCCCAGCCACATGGGAATCTATGGTAACTCAGTGGTGGACAAAGCAGCCAAACAAGCTCTCGGTGCAAGTCTTTCCAGGAGGCCTATGCAGTCCCACAATTAGGGACGGATCTAGCTCCTTGGAGAAAGATGGAAAGGAAACACAGTGGGAGCAGCTCAGACATAACAACCCCCCCAACCAAATTCCAGTGAGCAAGCAAGGCAAACCGAGATCAAATGTTTTCATTTAACAATATACATACACTTTCTCTGGGTGTATGAGGTGTCAGGAGGGGTAGTACCTCTGACGGAGAACATGTCGCACCCTCGGGTGGTTCGCACCCTCGGGTGGTTCGTCCGCTTTGGTCCCCACCTGGCACCCAGCTCTCACCTGTGGCTCCAAGTAGCTGTTTGCATGTGACAGCGGCCACACCCCGGTAAACCGCTTCGACAGGCGGGCTAAACCAGGTGGGGTAGCCGTTGGGTTTCAAACCCTCGGCGATTTGGGGAATGCCTACCCAAGCTGTAAAGCTGTAGTCGGCGGAGTGAGCGGATGGGGTCATCTTCCATCCCAACGGTCACGAAGGCGGCGACAGCAAGCGCCCGTGGAGCGCTACGGGCATGGCAAGGCACTACAGACGTCGTGGTCATCCACTGCAGCCGAGGAAGTCCCTGGCCGTGACGGCTCCTCCGTACCCCCAGATCCTGGCTTTTGAGGCCGAGAGGGGGTGGGATTGCCCCTGTGCATCGACTTTTCCACTTTAATCACTTTCCCGCACAGGTTTTCCCTCATGTGTGTTAGTCCCCCCACCCAAAATTACCAAAGTCCTGCGGCGATGGGTAACGAGCGAAGCAACAGGTGGAGGTGACCACTGGAAGTTGTACTTGGACCCTGCACATAGGCGGCCTGGTGACAATAGTCGTTCTCCTTCTGACCCGGGACAACAGTGGAGCTCGGCGTTCTCCCCAGTGACTGAGCAGCCTCTTTAGGACAGCACTGCCCCACCCTCATTGGGGGAGGGGACTGGAAAAGGTGTCCCAAACAATGCTTGCCCCTTCCAACTGGCCAGCATACCGCGGCGGGAAAGTTCTCCCCTCCAAGCGGTCGAAACCAAAAAAAGAAAATTGATCGTTGGTGCGTGGAATGTGCGCACACTCATGGACAGTGAGGCCTCTTCAAGGCCTGAGAGGAGAACGGCCTCATCGCAAGGGAACTGGCTCGCTACCGCATTGACTAGCTCCCCTCAGCGAGACCGACTAGCTGAAGAAGGATCTGTGGATGAACTGAAAGGTGGCTTACACTTTCTTCTGGAAAGGCAAGGCCAAAGATAAAGGGAGAATCCATGGAGTAGGATTGGCCATCAAGACATCGCTCCTCAAACAACTTCCTGATCTACCAACTTTGGTGAACGAACGGCTGTGGTACTCCGCTTTCCCCTGAACCGTACCCGGCATATCACCCTCATCAGTACTGCGCTCCAACCCTCCCCAGCAGCGATGAAGTGAAGGAAGTTTTTTTTTATGAGGAGCTTAGTGCCCTCGTAAGGGACACTCCCTCTAACGACAAGCTCATCTTGCTGGGCGATTTCAAACGCCAGAGTAGGAGCAGACTGCAGAAATTTGGGAAAGGCGTGCTGGGACTCCAGGGACCTGGAAAGCTGAATTGCAACGGCTTAATGCTTTTAACCCTTTGCACTGAACAACCCTCACTATTACAAACACCCTATTCCGGCAGGCCGACAAATACAAGACAACATGGATGCACCCAAGATCCAAGCAGTGGCATCTGATCGACTTTGCCATCTGCCGCAAAGAGCCCTTACGTGATTCAGGATCACCAGGGCCATGCGAGGAGCGGAGTGTTGGACAGACCATCCCCCTAGCCAGGGCCATCCTATCCCTGCATATCGTCCCAACTCTCCGCAAGATCCCTAAAGCCCCTCAGCCCCAGCGTTCAACCGTCGCCAGACTCGAACAACATCAGCAACGCAATTTTTGCGAAGACCTGGACTGCCGACTGACTCCCCATGGACCTCTGACTGGCGGCCCGACTCAAAGGTGGGAGCAGTTCAGAACACTAGTAACGGAGTCAGCAAAAGCCACCATCGGCCCAGGAAACGAATTCATCAGGACTGGTTTGACGAGAACGACGAGTACTCGGAAACTCCTGGATGACAAGCAAAAATTGTTGAGTGGCAAAACGACCCCTCCTCCACCTCCAGGCATGATCGATTCAAGCATCTCCAGAACACAGGCCCAAGTTGCGCTGCAAAGATGCAGGATGAATGGTGGGAGAGGAAAGCGGACGAAGTCCAGAGATTGTGACACGCAGAATTCCAAGTTGTTTTTCATGCCATCAAAGAAGTCTATGGACCTCCCCAAACCATGTACTACCCCACTTCTGTCACAGACAGTTCAAACCCCGCGAAGAGGAAGAGTAATCAATGAACGATGGGAGAGAGCACTTCAGCAACCTGCTCAACAGGCCCTCCAGTGTAGACCCCCTCGCTCTTGACCTGATCCCACGTACGCCCACTATCCACTGCCTCGACCTCCCCCCCAATGATGAAGTCTTGAAGGCAATAGGCAGACCAGTCAGGCAAAGCACCCGGAATGGATGGAACCCCGCGAGATGTTCAAATCGGCGGCCCTGTGGCCCTTGTGGCTTTTCACACCCTCCTTTACCAGCATCTGGGAAGAAGAAGAACTGCCCAAAGATTTCAAGATGCCACTATGTCTCCCTATTTAAGAACAAGGGTAAACAATCTGACTGCGGAAACTACCGGGGAATCTCCCTCCTGTCTATTGCTGGAAATATTGGCTCGGATCCTCTTCAACGATTAGTCGAGAACATTTCCAAAAGGAAACCTGCCCGAAACACAGTGTGGATTTCCCCCCAAACCGCAGCACTGTGGGACATGATCTTCTCCGTCCGGCAAGTACAGGAGAAGGCCTAGAGCAAAACATGGACTTTTTATGCGGTCTTCGTTGACCTCACCAGGCCTTTGACACCGTGAACAGGGAGGCCCTCTGGACCATCCTATCCAAATTCGGATGCCAAGACAAGTTCGTCAACCTTATACGCCAGTTCCATGACAACTGCCCGGGCAGGTTCTCTCCGGTGGAGAAGTATCAGAGCCTTTCAATATTAGCAACGGCGTCAACAGGGATGCGTTTCTGGCCCCGGTCCTTTTCCAACCTCTTTTTCACCCGCGTCCTTAACCCCGCTATCAGGGGCTTGGACCTTGGGGTATATCTATGATACAGACTGATGGCTCACTGTTTGCCTCCCCCGACTGAATTCCAGGACCAAGGTTGTGGAGAAGATCATCCCGGAAGCACTTTTTGCTGATGACTGTGCTCTCATGGGACACAAAGAGACTGACCTACAGCTCATCGCAGATAATTTTTCAGAAACTTCCCGCCTTTTTGGACTCCCATTTAGTCTCAGCAGACAGAGGTACTATTTCAGCCAGCGCCTGCATCAACTCCCCTCCCCCCCTTATCTCCATGGGGCAAACCCAGCTAAAGACAGTGGATGACTTCAGGTACCCGGCATACCATCAGCAACGCGGCAGCCTGGATAAAGAGATCAACGTCAGGATTTGCAAGGCCAGTCAAGTCTTGGTCGCCTTGAGCTCGTGTCCTGAACCAGCACAACCCTTAGCTCTCCACAAAGCTCAAGGTGTACAGAGCCGTCGTCCTCACCAGCCTCCTCTATGGATGCGAGACATGGACTGTGTACAAAAGACACTTGAAGCAGCTGGAGAAGTTTCCCTATGAGAAGCCTGCGGTCAATATGAAAATCCACTGGCAAGACCGGATCACAAACCCCGAGGTCCTGGACAGAGCTGAGATGACCCGCATTGAGGCCATGATACTGAAAGCCCAGCTTCGTTGGTTGGTCACGTGGTCCGGTGGATTACCACAGGCTGCCAAAGCAGCTCATGTATGGCGAACTGACCCTTGGGGGAAAACGGAACCAAGGCAGACCACGCAAAAGGTTCAAGGACTACGTGAAGTCCAACATCAAACACTCTGGCATCCCTCCCAAACAGATGGAGCTGTATGCTATGGACAGACCAGACTGGCGCGCCCTCACCATCCGGCGCGTGACAACTTCGAGGAGAAGAGGCGAGCTGATGTGACTGCAGCACGGGCAAGAAGAAAGGCGTCAGCCACCAATCCTGACCGCCCCCGGACAGTTTCCTTGCTCCCACTGCACCCGCGTCTGCCGATCAAGGATTGGCTTAACCAGCCACCTCCGTGCCCACACAAGACAAGGACTTGGCTCATGAGGACAGTCATCATCGGATCGATGGACGACCAAGGGAGGGACACTTTCTCTAACAATCTACACACACTTTCTCTCATGCAGAACCCCATAAAAAAAAAATAATAAAGGGGAAGAGGAAAAATAAACTCACAGAAGAGAAACAGAATAAACCATTCAAAACCAAACCTACAGGAAACACACACACAAAATAAACAAAACAGAATATCAGGCAAATAATTCATTTAGGTCAGTCAGTAGACTGATAGTGGAAGGGAGGTAATCTGGCCTTTTCACAAGACCTTGCAAACAACAAGTTGCCAACCCAACTTTCTCTACAGTCCACATAGAAAAAGATCATTTGGCCTATCTCAAAGCATTATCATGACAATCTTTCCAGGGATTATCCTTAGCCTGGCCTGGTTTGAACGTCTGTTTCCACCACACATGCCAGAGCCCCAAACCAAAGAAAACTGTGTAGCCTCCCCCAAGGCAACACAAAACATAAAAAACCAGCTTGTTATATGCTCAAACTTATTATGACAAGGACAAATGTACACAACCAAAAAGAAAAATAAACAATGTACCACACAAAAAAAGCATCGCATCCGGGAGAATTACTAGGCGGGGAACGTTCCCAACCCTGCTCATTCTGATAATTCTGGCACTACTTTCCTCAACATTGGCGGGTTTCCCAAAAACAAAACCCCTAAACTACTCAACACATCTTAACCAAAAATAAAAAGTCATTTCAACACCAACCGGGAGGCAGCAGACAGACTGGGATAGGATGTGCGTCTTGATCTGAGGGGGTCAGGAGCCTTCTGACTCGCGCCAAACTTCAGGAGACGCGTCTGGCACCCGTGATGTAATTCTCTTGAAGGAGCCAATCGCTAGCAACTCTCACACAGAATGGTAGCTTCCTTTTAGGTTTTAAATATTTTGTACTTACTCTTTACTTACAGTCCTACACTACTCTATCATTTGTTATTACTATCAATATCTCTAATAAACTAATAATAAACTACTAAAGGCTAGAACAAAGAGCCCTACTGGACCCAAACCGAAAGGTGAAGTTGCTTCCCTTGACCGCAGATGTCATTGACATGCCCACACCAGAAACTCCTGACTTCGGCTGAAAGGTAGAAGTATTTTTTGCTGATATGTTCTCAATGACAGTTCTTCTGGAAACTCTTCTGCACGAATGCAGAAATCATCGGGAAAAAAAAGAAAGAACAGAACCTTAAAATAAAAGATGCAAAGCATAGAACGTATTCCCAGTTTATCTTGAATACGTGTGAGATATTCCCTAAACAGGAAAAACCGTGTTTGGCTGTTATAGCCGTTGGTAATGGTTATTCTGGTAAACACCGGGCATCATCTGTGACCCATTGTTAACGACCAATCTGTCGCCCCTGTCCAATTTGTCGGATTGGGCCTCAACACCAGGACCACTTTGTCGCCCAGGTGACAGATTGGTCCTCAACACCAGGAACAATCTGTCGTCCCTTCTAAGTTTTTGAGGGCGACAGATTGGGTCGCACTTCACAGTCCAATCTGTCGCCCCTTGGCTAATTTGTCGCCAAAACTTACCTTGCTCTCAATAACTTGATGTTGGGCCACAGTTTCTCTCATTCCCACACTTTCTCTCACTTTAGAGAAAGTGTGGGGGCTCACTTTCTCTCACTTAAGAAGAAAGTGGGGGATTGAGAGAAAAGTGTGGTCCTTCCCCTTTCGCTCTTTTTCCCATGTGAGAGAAATATGAGGGCGCCCCCACACTTTCTCCGATTGTGAGAGAAAGTGTGGGAAGTGCCCCATATTTTTACTGTATTTATTTATTTTCAATTTCGTTATTAGTTTCTTGTCTTTCCTTACATCAAACTAAGATCCAAATGATAATAAAATCTAATAAAAAGTGATGGAATGAGACAGGAGTTTATTGTTTTTTTTTTCTATTGAATGGTCACATTGAGAAATCTTCAGAGTGCATAATCAATCAGAAAAATCAAACATGCAAGTGTCAAGTAGCTAGATCAACTAGTTATCAAATCCAACAAATATAATTCACGCTGGAAAGTAGACAAACACACAAAAAAATGTTGCTTATGTATTTTGGTAATTTAGAAAGAAGTGAGCAGGAACAGTAAACTGTTTATTTTGGTAAGTTTATAAAGGACATTGGCCATAAACGTTACCTGTCCAATACTCTCCCTATCGAATAGGGTGACCACGAAGTACTTCAGTTTATTTTAAAATCCAAATGTTCAGAACTTAGGCTGCGTATGCTCTAATGGTAATTTTGTAATATTCACAACCTAGATAACTATTGGTCAGTGCCAAAACCAGTGGTCAGCTTCATGAAAATTTCACGTTTTCACTATTTCACTGCATATTGGTGTGTTATAAACGCTTCTGTACAGTTTACAATATAGATGTCCGGTGGTCAACAAGATTGACCAGTGGTCAGTTTCATGTAAATTCAATATTTTCCTGAGTTCACTCCATATTGACATGTTTAATGCTTTCTTTTTTAATGTAGAAGACCAGTGGTCTGCAAGAAAGACTATACTAGTGGTCAGTTTTATGTCAATTTCATATTTTC
Organism: Conus ventricosus; assembly: GCA_018398815.1. NCBI lineage: Eukaryota > Metazoa > Mollusca > Gastropoda > Neogastropoda > Conidae > Conus > Conus ventricosus. Next base: position 29,472 of record JAFLJL010009803.1, read on the forward strand.
ACTATCTCAAATTTTGTATTGATGTGTTATAGGGTGTATATGCTTCTTAAAACACATTATGACAAGTGGTTAGCAACAATGACCAGTGACCAGTTTTTGGAAAACGTAATTGCTTACTGTTTATTATATGAATATTTCGGTGCTTCTTGCAATTTAGATGACCAGTGGTCAGTGACAATGACAGTGATCAGATAGATGCCAATTCCATATTTCAAAAAAAAAAAATTTGACAGAGTGTTGTTGCAGTGGTCAGTGACATGACAGTGATCAGTTTGATGCCAATTCCATATTTAAAAAAAAAATTTTTTGACAGACAGAATTGTGTTTTGGTATGGGCGTTTCTCTGCTCCTTACAAAGCAGATGACCGGTAATCAGCAAGAATGACCAGTTTTCATTGTGATGTAAATTCCATGTTTTCTCTATTTGATTGTATATTATTGTGTGATGAGCTTTTTTTTCTACCTTTCATAACGTAGATGACCCGTGGTCATTTTGATGCAGTATCTATCTCTCTATATGTTTTTTTTTTAATATATACGTCTCCTCTTAATATGATGTAGGTCAAATAGGTTGTATAGATTCTGTATCAAAGAGATCATGACACCACTGAACTGAGCATGTACAGTAAACCCGATTCATTGAAAGAGCCTTTGAACCACCTATGGACTTCTAATTATCCAAATTTAAAATTATCCGTGTGTTGAGTAAATCTAAATTTTTGCCCAATCTAAAACAAACTCAAAATAAACCTAACAATTTGAAATTAACTGAGCAAGTTAAGGAATCAACACTTTGGATAAATCGACCCTATAGAGGTAAACTCTTCTTCCATAAGCAACTATCATCACACACACACACACACACACACACACACACACACACACACACACACACACACACACACACACACACACACATACACACACCATAATCTTTTTTTTTTATTGCAGAAGACCGAAAACCTATTTACCTTTTTTTTCAGAAAAGACTTTGAAGGAGGTTTTACGAAAACCCCTTTGAATGTTTGACATTGTTTTAGGACTTGTTCAATGTTCCATTTTTACTTTTCTTGAAACGGTGGTCTTTTTTTCATGTTTAAATGTATTTTCACGTCATTTTGTTATTGACATTGGCCTGTATTCACATCGGGATAGCATGGGGCCAATAGAATTTAACATGATCTTTGGAAGAGCTTCTACGCTGGCATGGTGCCAATTCTCATGCTATCTCAATGTGAATACAGACTCTGAGGGGTTTTTATATTTTTTTTATTTCTAGTTGTTTTATTTTCTAGACTAAAAAAAACGTGTGCGAGAGGTACCTGTCGGAAATGACTATCACAAAAGGAATTGGTACAATAAACCCTCAAAACCAAATTAAGAGAATTGGCCCAATACCCTGGAGTTACAGGGGCCGTGATTCTTTATTACCCCACCACAGGAGCAGAAACACTCCAACTTCAAAAGTAGTTCGCTGTGACGCTGTGTTTTTTCTATCCGCTCAAATGTTCCCTCTTCAATCATGATGTTTCCTATAAGGTCTACCCATCAAAATAGGCAACACCCGGGCCCAATCTGCCGACGGGGGACAGATTGGTCCTGGTGTTGAAGACCAATCTGTCGCCTGGGCAACAGACCAGTCCTGGTTTGAAGACCAATCGTCACCGGGCGACAAATTGGGCAGGGGCGACAGATTGGTCCTGGTTTGAAGACCAATCTGTCACCGGCGACAAATCGGGCAGGGGCGACAGACTGGTCCTGTTTGAAAGACCAATCTGTCACCGGGAAAACAAATCGGGCAGGGGCGACAGACTGGTCGTTGGACAAACCCATAATGAACATACCTACAAATTTTCAGGAAAGATCGGCCACGTACTTTCGAACTTTCCCAAATAAAGAAACAAACAAACTTTTTATGGGCCGTTATAGCCGTTACTAACGGCTATAACGGTAAACTAAACATCGGGCATCATCCGTGACCTATAATGAATCATACCTACAAATTTTCAGAAAGATCGGCCACGCACTTCCTGAGATATTCCATAAAAAAGAAAAACCGTTAGGGGTCATTATAGCTGTTAGTAACGGCTATAACAGTAAACTAAAACACCGGACATCAACCGTTACCCAAAAATGAACATACCTGCTAATTTTCACAAAGATCGGCCTAGTACTTTCTGAGATATTCCACAAAGAACAAAAACCGTAATGGGCCGTTATAGCCGTTAATAACAGATATAACGGTAAAATAAAATATTACGCATCATCCGTGACCCATTATGAAGATACCTACAAATTTTCAGAAAGAACGGCCCAGTAGTTTTGTCTGGAGCGAGTGAAACACATTTTGACCACGGACGGACACACACACACACACACACACACACACACACACACACACGCACACCACACACACACACACACACACACACACACCACACACACCACACACACACACAGAGCATTTCTTCGTTCCCATTCTGAAGTAATCCCTGTTCTATAAGAACTGGGAGTACAAAAACTGTTTCAAATAATGATCATTACATAAATGACCCAACAACCACACATGAACTAAATGATTCCTCTCCTCAATAGGAAATACAACATGATCAGTTTGGGCTGAAAGCTATTTCACATGAACCTCGAAAACATTTGCCACAAAACTTTGCCTGCGTTTTTTTTTTTTTTTTTTTTTTTTTTTTTAAAGAAATGGACAGATGGTATTATGCCCGTTATTAGGGAAAAAAAATGTCAGGGATATTTCCAGTGATAATTGTAAAGCAAGATATATCT
>JAFLJL010009803.1:38264-49275 GCA_018398815.1 Conus ventricosus
GGGAAGGACACAACACACCACGCACACACCCCACCAAAACCCACACCACACACAAAAAAATAATCGAATCCTCCCATACATGCACGCCCCGGCCGGATTTGGGGGGGGCCGGGAGGTAGGGAAGAACAATGCAACGAAGGGGCAAGCAAGCTTAAAAAAAAAGGGGAAGCTTGCCAAAAATTACCCCTCAAAATTAAAATAGGGATACCGGATTGCCAAGAGGAAATAAAGGGAAAACAACGGGGATGAACCGGATTACGGTTCAAAGGAGAAATTTTAGATGGTAAAAAGTAAGAAAGGCAAAACAAAGGGGAGGTTTGGGCAATACTTGGAATGGGGTAGTAAAATGGGGTTCGACTGCTAAAGCAAAATAAACACCCAACTTAAAATTTCACCCCTTTTTTAAAAACGCTAACAGAGAAGGGACATTCACACAGAAAGTTTGATAAAAATGCATGGTTAAACTTGACGAAAGATACACTGGAACCCTCACAAGAAAAAAAAAACCCCATACACGGCGACAACCCGGGAAAAAAGTATTTGGGGAAATCCCCAAACAACTTTCAGTTAGGCAAACTAGCCTAAGAATGATACAGCGTTGGACAAAATGATTTAACGTGTCCTTTATCTCTGCAAAAAAAAATGGATCCCCAGATTCGGCCGACCCCCCAAAAGCCTAACCGTGTGACAGTCCGTGCGGTCCGCGAGGAGAGCGCGTCTGGTGGTGCCCCACCCCGGATACGTCCTTTTCCTTCCAAGGGAGAAACAGTTACACAAAAAAGGCCCACAAAGGGCCCGTGGTAAAGGGTGAATACATCCGTAGGCACAAGTTGTGGGGCCCGTCCAACCCCTTACACAAAGGTAGGGCGGTGACACCGGCCCCACGAAGCGGAGTGGTAAGATGGGGTCCCCGGCGCAACCCAAAATGCAGGGGTCAGGTGAAGGTCCTCTCCCCCAAAGATGGTGCACGGCAGCGGGTGCGTCCTCGTTCCGACCCCGGGGGAGGAGCCCCTTGGGGGGTTCCCGGGAGAGGGGGGGGAAGGAAAGGGGAAGGGCTGAAGAGGGAGGGGAAAGGGAGGGTTGATGTGGGGCGAAGGCAGAGTGAGGTAGATGGGTCCCCGTGGTCGCGCGCGCGCTTACGGGGGCCCAACGCAGAAACCGGGAAAGGGCGGCGAGACCCCGCTACAGAGGCAGGTCGCGCAGCAGCGGGGCACACGGGTAGGTCACCCATGGTAGGGGGAGGGGGAAAAACCCAAAAAGAGAAGAAAAAAAGTAAAGACGAGAGAACAAGAACAAGAAGTGTAGAAGCAGAAGTTGGAAAACACACAAAAAAAAGGTTTCCCAAAAAAAGGGTGAAAGAAAAACCGTAAGCAGACCCCATTACAAAAGAAACAAGGACGGGGCACGGGCAAGCGTTGAAATTTTTGACCTCAAATAGTATTAAAACTTTTTTCCATCAAACACTTTGTCTACTCTTTTTCCCCAAAAACACGTTCTCCGTTTTGTAAAAAACCCCCCGGGGTTGGTCTTTGATTTAAAAAAACAAAACAAATATCCCCCTTGGGACAACTCTTCCCTTTAACAGGGGCCGGGAACATTAACAGCGCCCACAAATTATGGGCGCCTAAATATTTACGGGAAATGACAACAAAAATGGTAAGAAAAAAAACCCCAAGCCCTGAACACAGATTTCAAGTGAGCACTTAACACCACAAAACACGTATGGCGGAACAAAACCCGGAATGCGGTACAGGCGCGCGACGAACACAGAACACAGAAACATACATTTTTGGAGGGAAAATGGATAACACCCCCTATTTAAATGAAAAAAAAATGGCTGAAGAAAATGAAAAATTTAAAAATTTGGGTTAAACGAAAAGGTAATATGAAACAAAAATTCAAACACAACAAAAAAATATTAAAAGAATTAAAAGTAATAGCGGGAGGAAAACCAATTTTTTTAAAATCGATTTGGAAATAAAAAAATAATAAAAAAAAATAGAAATAATAACCGCAAGTACCCCAACAAACTTGTGAAAGGGACTCCTTGGGGAGCGGGAATAATAAGCCCCCCGGGCTTTTTCCCGGCAGGGCCTAAATTTAGAAAAAAAAAGGCTTCTGCCTAAAGTGAATCGGGGTTTTCACGACTGCTTTGGGTCACGGGAATATAAAAAAAGCTGGACAAGACGACACCCCCATGGGTACAATGGTTTGGTTAACCAAAGGGAAAAAAAACCTGTGCGAGAGCCGGAATTGGTTTCCCCAAAAAAATAAGCAACGCATTTTCCCCTCAAAGGCGAAACAATGGGGTCCCGAGGGATTGGTTCAAAAAAATACGTTACAAAAAACCCCTCCCAAAGGCTTGCACAAAACCTTTTATCTTTCTCCCACTCTCCCAACCCAATCCGACGCTTCTCTGGTTTAAAAAAAATCATTCGCAGGTGAGAGGAGGCCATCACCCCAGTTTAACCCAGTGCAACCCGAGCCCACACGGAAAACACATGACAATGAGGATGGAAGGGGGGTTTTGCAGAGTTAAAACAGAAAAATAAAACTGGGTTTTTTTTTTAAGACCAAGACACTCTGTTAAGGTTAATTTTAACAAAAACCCCCCTCCCCAAAAATTTTTCCCCTTGGAAAAAGGCCCTTTGAACAAAAAAGTTGGAAGAAACATGGGGTGCGTGACACCCCCCCCCCTAAAAAGCTGGGTACAATGAGGTCCCAGTCCCCAACCTGCCCCATGTTAAAAGGTTCTTGCAAAGTAGAAAAAAAAAACCACACAATAGGGTCCAGTCCCCGTTCAAGAATGGGTCAGACCGAAAAGGGGAAAAACCAGCCTACGTCTCCCCCTACTAAAAAAAAACCCCCTTACTTGCCCTTCCCAGGCAAACTGGGAGTTGTTATGATGGGGGGGAAGGAGAAGGACACCTCATCCCCCGGTTCGAAACCGTTCAGACCTTTTATAAAAAGTCCTTTTACCCCTCTCCTGAGCTCGTGAGATGAGATGAACCCGTTCGCTTCTCTGAAATCATGTTCCTAAAGTAAGAATTGTGCCTTTTCTTTTTTTTTCCCCCTCCGGTTTCTTTGTGCCACTGTCTTAAATACGGACTTTGGCCCCCTTACCGTTCGTGTACAACAATTCAAAAGGAAAAAAAACGCAGGGTCTTGTGGCACTTCAGGTAAGAAAAGGGGACATGGGGATGTTCATCCCATCCTTCGGTTGCTCTTGGGCAGAGTCCTTCAACATTTTTTTCATGTGGCATTAAAACTTTCGACGGGGACCGTTTGCTTGCGCTGATGGGATTTGGGGTTTAAAAACGTGTAGTGAGTAAGGGGAAAGACCCGGCATAACCCCCCACATAAATTGTGTCCCGGGTGGGAAAAGTACTTGGTTGGATTCAGCCCGGGGGTCCACATGCCCCGAGTGTTTGGGCAAAGTTGGAGTTAGGACTTCAGAGAAACGTTGGGGTTTCTCGTGGCATAACCCACCAGACGAAGAGTCCCGATGCCCTCCCCCGAGGCTGGGATATGGCCCCACAAAAGTCCACTCCTCCCTTAAGAATGCGTTCGTCCCAGTGGATTTTCCCCCAAGGGGAAACTTTTGTGTTATGCCTTGGGTGTTGTTCGGGGGCACACGTACAAGGGGCAATTGACGCACATCTTTCCTTTGCCAGGCCAGAGAATTTTGCCGACCCTCTCGAGTGTCTTCTTGACCCCAAATGACCCAGGGGGGAATCGTGTCCCAATGTGGGGTTTTGGGAGAGTGCGAGGACGACCAATCTCGGTTCTGGTTTTTCCCCTCAAAAGTTCGCTTAAAAACGCCTTTTTTTGATGAACAGGTTCCCCACCCCCCGCCGAATCGGGGGGGTTCCAAGTTCTTTCGCCCCTGTTGGGGGTAGGATCCGTTGCTGTGATCCTTCCCTTTGGGGGGCCCCACATCCCCCACGCATTTTTCCATTTGGTGGCTTCAATAGCTTTTTGGTGGGTTTTGTTTGTTGGGACGGGGGTTCCACCTTGCGCGGCTTGAAAGGTGGGGTCATGGAGTTTTCCCCAATTTGGCCAACCGAATTTCCCCACGTTCCCTATAGAAGGGAATGCGGTTGTCCACCGATCGCCCACCAGTCCCCTAAAGAGGGGTTGACATAGGATCAGTGCAGGGGCCGTTTGGACTTGAACCCTCCCAAATCCCCAAAACCCTCAACAGGGTCCCGTTCAGATCAGCAGGGATCAGATCTGGTAAACCCAAAGTTTGCGATGCCCCGAATCCCTAATGGCTAAACATCACCCTGAACCCGGATGCGAATGGGGGGAAATTGGTTCGCCGAAGGGGTGATGCTCCGTGTGCCACAGACCCCTGACCCCCAAAAATTAGCGGCGCTCCGCTTGGGGACACTTTCCCAAGTGCCCGTGTCCCACTGAAAAACCGTCTTATTATTTGGGAGGACCCTGTTCCTTCCCCGCGAAGTTTAATGAGGAAAACAGCGGTTTTTTTGGGGCGGCCCGTCAAGGGTTTGGGACCCTTTTTGGGGTCTAGCGTCAAAATGAAAAAAAGTGGCATCCGCAAATGCTTGGCAATGTTAGGGCCCTCTTGGAACGATGCGGACGGGCTTCCCCCAGTTTGATTCTTAATTGGGGCGCACTTTGCTCATGCTCCTTTGGACAGCATCCTGTAGGGGAAACCCCCGAGGCCCCCCCAATAGTTCAAGTTTTCCCCTTAATTTTCCCCCAAATGGGGGAAAGGTTTTCTCGGCCCTTGTCATAGCCAAACCCGACGAGGTTTTGGCTCTGGGTATGTGGACCGTTTGCGGGGGCAGTTTTGGATCCTATGGGAAACGGGGGAAGGAATGTTGACCAAGCCTCCTTCCCATCCCGGGACTGACTTCGGGTTATCCCTTTTGCCCATAGTATAAAAAGGTTCCCAAAAACCCGAAGTTTTTCCAAAAACGTCTAGGTCTTCCCGGGTTGGAAAAAAGGGAAAAGCGGATTTGGGGGCTAAAACCCCAATCCCCCTTAGTCCGGGTTTGCCCCTCTCTCGCCCCCAAGGTCATGTCCCCAAAATTCATGCCCTGTGCACAGAGGAAGTCGCTCTGTTGGGAGGATCTTTGGGTCTCACCCCTATTTTTTCAGCCTCTTCTCTCTCCTGCTGCCTGGCCTTCTCTTTTTCTTCTCTTTCCCCTGTAATCCTAGCACCTCTTAGCTCTCGTTTTCCTTTCCCTCTTCTCTTCTCTTTCTGCTTTTCAATTTTCGGTCCCATTTCCCCTTTGGGCCCTCCCCTCCTCTCTCCCCCGTCTCTAGTGCTCTTCACCCTCCCCCTAGCTTCTTTGGGGTTCTTCTCCCCCCTCTCTGCTATTCTCAATTCTCTCCCACTTTCCTTGGCCTCCCCCTTGGGCCCCCCGCTCCTCTTCTCAGCTTCCTACGTCCCCTCCCCCCTCTAGTTTCTTCTTCACTCTCCTAGTCCTTTCACCCCTCTAGTTCCTTCTAAACTCTCCAAAAACCCCCCCTTCTATCCCCCCCCTAAGATGATCCCCTCTTTTCTCACCCCTCACGTGGCCCCATGGTGCCCAAATATCGGGAAGGTTACCCACGATGGGGCGGCGAAAGGGGGTCGTTGGTACGGTGAGGTAAAGTTTTGGGGGGGAGCCCCTGGGGATGTGGAAAAGTGGACGTTACGGCTGACCAGTCGGAGTAGTTAACCCGAATGAGGAAAGGAGGTCACCCGGCCCACAGCGGGTTACTCCCAGCGGCGTCGACATGTGGTTATAACAGTGGTCGTCACACTCCCCCGGGGGCGAAGGAAAAGAGCTTACAGAAGCTTTTCCTAGACCCGCTGGGGAGCAGAGGGAAAATCAGTCCCTACCCTTCATATATGGTTTCGCAACCCCATTGTTTCCCGGAAAAATAAGTTCGGAACAGTTACTAACCCCTTTCAATACCGTTCGACGACGTACACACAAAAGCTTTTTCACGGCGAGTTCACGTAGGTCGCAAGCCTAAAGGACCCAAACAAATGTCAGTCATGCCGGTAAAACAAAAAAACAGCCCCCAAAACAATGAAGTGAAATCGAGCAACAACCAATTGGGAGGCACTGTGGTTTCCGGCACAAGAAAACCCCCCACGGTGGGAAAATCGGTAAAGAAATATCCCTACCTGGAGCCCCAAATCAGGAACGGAAAAATCAACAATAAAACAAAAATACAGAAACGGGGAACCGTAAATCCCCAACCCTTTGGTACTGCAAACCAAACCTGTTCACACAAAATAAACATCGTGTATCACCAAAGTCTTCCCCCAATGTGTCTGAAAACACACACTGTAACCCACTCAGAGCAGTAACAACCCCGGGCAAATTTAAAATTATTCGGTTTCCGCCCACCAAAATATTTCTACATTCAAAAAACTTTAGAAATTTTCCCCCTAACGACCCCTTTTCACGATCACAAATTTTAATACACAATTCCCAACAATACAACGAGCAAAAAAACACAACTAACCAACTTCCCAAAAAAAAAAAATTTATGTCAGACACAAAAGGGAAAAAACTGACACCCGTCACCACGGGGCGCACGATTAACGGAAAGGGCGGGGCCAAACTAAAGATGGGGGGTTTCCAAGGTCGAAACCCGACTGTGAGAGAATATAACCCAGTAAAAACTTTACAAAAGAAAAATAAGAATAAACGAGAGGGGTTCTGTCCCCCTCCAAATGTTTCCCCCCATACGCTAGGGAACCCTCCAAACCCCCCACAGCCATTCCCTAAACACAAACCAAGCACAAAAAAACCCAAAAAAAAACAAAACAAAGGGAGCGCAAAAGGTCAAGAAAGGTCACAGCGATCCCCGGCGAGCCCCATAATTGTCAGTGGGTGTGCAGTGGTAATTGTTCAAGGGAAACGTATGCTCAATCCCCAAATCAATCGCCTAACCAAAAAACAAACCAAACACGGGGTCGAGTACAAAAAAAAAAATGAAACTTATGTCACAAAAAAACAGATGTTCACAAAATGTTTACATACATATTAAGGGCGGTAACATTTATAATTAAAAGGGATGTAAATAAATGGGAAGGGGCCACCACCACACGCACACCACCCCCAAAACACACGCAACCCCAAAAACAAACAAAAATAAACGAATTTCTCAATAACATGCAGCCCCGGCCGGGTTCTGGGTGGGGGCCCGGAGGTAGGGGGAGAGCCAATGAATCGAAGGGGCAAGCAAAACTTAAAAAAAAAAGGAAAGCTTGCCAAAAAGATCCCCCGAAAATTAAAATGGGTTTACCAGGTTGCAAGATGGAAAAAAGGCAAAAACCTGTGGGATGAGACCGGATTTTGGTTCGAAGGAGAAATTTTTTTGCAGGATAAAAAGATAAGCAAAGGCCCAAAAAAAAAGGGGGGGTTTGGGCAATACCTTGGAAGGGGGATATCTGGGGGGGTTCGATGAAGAGCTGTAACTAAACTTTCCCAAAATTAATTTACTCCTTTTTTTTAAAAGTAAAGAAGAAGGGACAGTTTATCACAGAAAAGATTGAAAACAATGCATGGTTAAACTTAGAATAGATACACTGGAACCCTGACAAGAAAAAAAAAACACCCTACAGCGGCACAAAACCCCCAAAGCAAGTATATTGGAAATGCCCCAAAACAAATTCAGTAGGCAAACATAGCATAATGAAGATAAGCGCTGTGACAAAAATGATTTTAAGCCGTCCCTTTTTTTCCCGCAATAAAAAAGTGGAGCCCGGGGCTTACGGACCCCTCCCCCCCCAAATAACCCTTGGGCAGCCGGGCGGGTCCCGCGAGAGAGAGGCGTTGTCCCTCGGATGCACCCAAAGAAGGATAGGTCTTTCTCCTTCCCGGAGAAACATTCAACAAAGACCCCGAAGGCCCATGGGAAGGGAAATTCCTCCAGTCAGGGGCCCCCAGTTGTGGCGGCCGTCCCAACACCCTTTCAAAACAGGGAGGGCGGGGGACACCCCGGACCCACGAAGCTGTAGTGGTTTTGAGAGTGGGGTCGCCGGCGCAACAAAAATGCAGGGGGGGCGAAGGGCCTTTTCTCCAAAAATGGTGCCCCGGAGCAGGTGGTCCTCGTTCCGACCCGGGCGAGGGGGCCCTTTGGGGGCCCCGGGGAGGGGGAGGAGGGGGGAAAGGGCTGAAGACTGGGAGAGGAAAGGGGGGGGTGATGTGGGCGAAGCAGAAATGGAGGTAATGGGTCAAGCGTGGTCGCAGCAGCAGCGCGGTACCGGTTTGGGGAAAAAGCAGAAACCGGAAGGGGGGGCGGCCCCCCAGAGGCAAGGTCAGCGGGGGCAGCAGCGGCCCTAGGCAGCCACTGGTGAGGGGGAGGAGGGAAAAACCCAAAAGAGGAAAAAAACGAAGTAGAAAAACGAAGTAGAACAAAAAAAAAGTGTAAAGCAGAAGTTTTCCCGGAAAACACCAAAAGATGGTTTCCCTATAAAATGGGCAAAGCAAAACCCCGAAAAAAGAATCCATTACAGAGAGTAAAAAAGGAAGGGCCCGGCAAGCGTTGCAATTTTGACCTCAAATAGTTTAAACACATTTCCCCTTTCCGACATTTTACATCTTATTTCCCCAAAACACGTTCACTACCGTTTTTTCAAAAACCCCCCGGGGGTTTTGGTCTCTTGGTTTTAAAAAAAAAACGAAAATTCCCCTTGGGGAAACCCTTTTCCCATTAAAAGAGGCCGGGAAAAAATTTAAAAGCCCAAACAAACTTTTGGGCGTTTAAAAATTTAAGGAATGACAACAAAAAAAGGTAAGAAAAAAAACCCCAAGTCCTGAAACACCATTTAAATGACGAAATTAAAACACCAAAAAAACGTATGGCGAGACACAAAACCGGGGTGCGGTACGGCGCGCGACGACACACAGAAACACAGCAAACTCATATTTTTTGGGGGGAAAATGGATAAACGCCCTACTGCTGTAAAAGGGAAAAAAAAGGCCTAGAATAAAAGAATAATTAAAAAGTTGGTATAAAGAAAAGGTAAATGATAAACGAAAAATACTCAAACAAACAAAATAAAAATTTAAAGAATTTAAAATAATAGGGGAGGAAAAAACCAATTTTTTAAAATGATTTGGAAAAAAATAAAAAATAAAAAAAAATGTATAACTAATAGCAATTACCACCATAGCTTTTGAAAGGGACTCCTTGGGAGGCCCGGGAAAAAAAAGCCCCGCACGGCTCGTATCCCCCGGGAGGGCCTAAAAGTTTTTGAAAAAAAAAACGGCTTTGCCTCCAATGAATAGGGATTCCGATGCGTATGGATCCAGGAATATAACAAAAAACTGACAAAACGACAGACCCCATGGGTACAATGGTTGGTTCAACCCAAAGGGAAAAAAAATGATGCCGAGGCCCGGAGTTTTTATCCAAAAAAAATAAAGAACCAGTTTCCCTAAAGGGGGAAACAATGGGGGCTCCCGAGGGGTAGGGGTCCTCACAAAAAAACAGTTACAAAAAACCCCGCATGCCGGCTTTTCACGACACGTTCTTTCCCCCCATCCCCAACCCAAACTCGACTGCTTCTCTCGGTTTTTAAAAAAACCCTTCGCTTTTAGGGAGGATCAGCCCACGTTTAACCCCCTGCAACCCCAGTCCAAGGAAAAAAAGACAAGCAGGATGAAGGTGGGTTGCAGAATTAAACTAAAAAAAAAATCGGTTTTTTTTTAAGACCCCGACACTTGTTAAGGGTTTCATTTAACAAAAAAACCCCTAAAAAATTCTTCCCCCTGGACAAAACGGGCCTTGAAAGACAGTTTGGGAAAAAAATTTCGGTGCGGACAGAAGGTTAGCCCGAAATTTGTGCCCCTGTTTTGATTTGAGAATTACCACAACAAACAACAACCACAACACACACACAACCCCAACACCAACCCACACACACACACACACCCTTTCCCGAATGCTACCCCTTTTCCTCCTTCTCTCTCTCTCTTTCTCTTTCCTCTTTTCTCTCTTTTTCTCCCCTTCTTCTTCCACACACACACACAACCCCACACACCACACAACACCACCACACCACACACACAACCCCACCCACACCACAGACGCACAAGGTTGATGGTTGATTGATTGATCCTTTTTACGGAAGGGGTGGGGATTTTGGCAAAGCCCAGTCTTAATTCTGTCCTTGTCTGTGATTATTTCAACATTATATATTTATATGAAATTCAAATAGAACATTTTTAAAATAAATTTTACAATGATAACAATATTAGCATAAGCAAGGGGAGAGAGGAGAGAGAAGGAGGAAAAGAGAGAGGGAGAGAAGAAGGAGAGAGGGGGAGAGAGAGAGAGGGAGAACGTTCCACATCTCATCAAGGTTGTTTGAAAGTTGATCTTCACCTTTCTTGCACTGTTTCTTTGCGCGTGCTCAACTTTTGTGTTGTCATGGTCACGGGGGCGGGGAATCCCCCTTTTTCCCCCCCATTTTCGGATCCGATCGAATGTCTGAGGGAGAAGGAATAGAGGGAAAAGTGGGGGAGTAGTGGAGTCGAAATGTTTTAAAAAGGGTTAATTTCAAAAGAAATAAAAAAACAATGATTTATTTTCTTACATATTCTTTACAAAATATTTGAAAAGTTGGGAAAAATAAGTTTCGAAAAAGTAGTTTCGCGGGAAAGTTTAAAAAAACGTTTATTTTAGCGGAATCGTTGCGTCAGCGCATTCGCACTTTTTCGTTTGTGATGAGGCTGCGCATTGATTTTTGTATCAAAAGACCCAACGGCGTCCCCCCATAAAAAACCGGGAAAAAAATTCCAACAACTTTTTGAAAAACGTTCGGGGAAGTACTCTAATTCTATCGTATTAAAAAAAATTAATTCTTAGTTTTTTCCACCCGTGCTTATTTTTTTTTCCTTTAATTTTAAAATTTTTAACGCGATCGTTGACAAATGGGACTTTTTTTTTAGAGCCGGGGACTCGCGGCACGGGGGGGGGGGGTTTTTATTTTTTTTTTTTTTTTTGTGTTTTTGTTGCTTTTTTGTGTATG
>JAFLJL010009803.1:50275-78480 GCA_018398815.1 Conus ventricosus
TATACTATGTTTAGGTTTCGCTTTTATGGGATTGTGTTGTTGTTCGCAGTCGGGAAAATTGACGGCGTCTTCTCAACCCAATAGCATCTGATCTCCTCACTGCTTTCAAACGTGCTCTTTTTTCATGTTAAAGACTTCATAAAGACAGTCCAACAGTGCTGAATTTAGAAATGTATGGAGATAACAAACGAAATATCTCTCTCAGTCTCCGCGCGTAGGAAGGGCAATTCCAATCTTTGTTTTCAACCACTCATTCACATTTCACTGTGCATTCCTTTCCTTGTTCTGCTTCAAAAACTTAAAAGTAGTTTCCAGAACACCTCCATATTGCAGATTAAACATCATTTCACGTTTCGGTTGCTTCATTTCTAAAAGATTTAAACTCTATCTTTTGGCCGGTCGGCTTTAAGCAACAGCGAACTAAACACGTCCTCACGGGCAGTCGCTCGCTGAATAATGAGATCTGGCTGGACCGGCCAATATGATGTCATACCCGCGCAGCAGGCCGTGCAAAGCGGCCCCGGGCAATCAATATTGGTTGAAGGCGGTCTAGAATGAGACGGTTAAGCCATATACATGTCCCTGTAAGAGAAGGTAAATATGTTTGTTCACGATCACCAAATCTTATCTAGAAACGTAAGCCCCCGTTTCAATGTGTTAATAACGTCAATATTTAGAGGTTTTGGGGTGTTAATTTTGTTTAAAAACAGGTGTTAAAATTGGTCAAAACTGACATGAGATGGACGTGATTTGTATGTGAAAAGGGGGTTATCGTGCAAAATAAGGTGGGTGAGCTTGAACGAACATATTTACCTTCTCTGTGTGTGTGTGTGTGTGTGTGTGTGTGTGTGTGTGTTTGTGTGTGTGTGTGTGTGTGTGTGTGTGTGTTGTGTGCCTGCGTGCATGGTGTGTGTTGTGTGTGTGGTGTGTGTGTGTGTGGTGTGTGTGTGTGGTTGTGTGTGTGTGTGTGTGTGTGTGTGGCCTGCGTGCATGGTGTGTGTGTGTGTGTGTGTGTGTGTGTGTGTGTGTGTGTGTGTGTGTGTGTGGTGGTGTGTGTATGCCAATCAGACATGTCAATCTTGTTGATTGGTGTAGCCATTTAGCAAGCCATACACAAATAAAGACTTTTCTTTTAAAGCATATTAAAGAATGTGGGCTTGAACTTTTTTTTTAGGTCCAGCAAATTGATGCCTAATTCATGTTGTTAGTGTGATATTCTGCTCAGTGATTGATTTTTTTTTCCCCCAAAAACTTGTCTGAAGAATAGTATGATTTTGTTTTAATCTAAAAAAAACAACAACACACAAACAAGTCCAGCCTGTTAGTGTAAGTTTTCCACATGTCTGAAGAATAGGTATGATTTTGTTTTTTAATCTAAAAAAAAACCAAACACAAACAAGTCCAGCCTGTTTAGTGTAAGTTTTCCACATAAACTTTGCAAGGGAAGAAGTCAGAGCTATGGGCTGGTAGCTATAGATATTTGTGGCAGATATATCTTGCTTTACAATCATCACTATATGGGCTGGTAGCTGTGAATATTTGTGGCAGATATATCTTGCTTTGCAATCATCATTGTATGGGCTGGTAGCTACAGACATTTGTGGCAGACATATCTTGCTTTACAATTATCACTGGAATTATCTCTGACTTTTTTCCCCTAATAACGGGCATAATACCATCTGTCCATTTCTTTAAAAAAAAAAAAAAAAAAAAAAAAAAAACGCAGACAAAGTTTTGTGGCAAATGTTTTCGAGGTTCATGTGAAATAGCATTCAGCCCAAACTGATCATGTTGTATTTCCTACTGAGGAGATGGAATCATTTAATTCATGTATGGTTCTGGGTCATTTATGTAATGATCATTATTTGAAACAGTTTTTGTACTCCCAGTTCTTATAGAACAGTGATTACTTAGAATGGGAACGAAGAAATGCTCTGTGTGTGTGTGTGTGTGTGTGTTGTGTGTGTGTGTGTGTGTGTGTGTGTGTGTGTGTGTGTGTGTGTGTGTGTGTGTGTGTGCCGTTCTTTCTGAAAATTTGTAGGTATCTTCATTATGGGTCACGGATGATGC
The DNA here is from genome assembly GCA_018398815.1 of Conus ventricosus. Classification (NCBI taxonomy): domain Eukaryota; kingdom Metazoa; phylum Mollusca; class Gastropoda; order Neogastropoda; family Conidae; genus Conus; species Conus ventricosus. Next base: position 52,346 of record JAFLJL010009803.1, read on the forward strand.
CTGATGTTTTATTTTACCGTTATATCTGTTACTAAAGGCTATAACGGCCTTTTACGGTTTTTGTTCTTTGTGGAATATCTCAGAAAGTACTGGGCCGATCTTTGTGAAAATTAGCAGGTATGTTCATTATGGGTAACGGTTGATGCCCGGTGTTTTAGTTTACTGTTATAGCCGTTACTAACAGCTATAATGACCCATAACGGTTTTTCTTTTTATGGAATATCTCAGAAGTGCGTGGCCGATCTTTCTGAAAATTTGTAGTATGTTCATTATGGGTCACGGTGATGCCCGATGTTTTAGTTTACCGTTATAGCCGTTAGTAACAGCTATAACGGCCCAAAAACAGTTTGTTGTTTCTTTATGGAATGTCTCAGAAAGTACGTGCCGATCTTCCTGAAAATTTGTAGGTATGTTCATTATGGGTTGTCAACGACCATCTGTCGCCCCTGCCCGATTTGTCGCCCGGTGACAGTTTGGGTCTTCAAACCAGGACCAATCTGTCGCCCCTGCCCAATTTGTCGCCCGGTGACAGATTGGTCTTAAAAACCAAGACCGGTCTGTTGCCCAGGCGACAGATTGGTCTCAACACCAGGACCATCTGTCCCCCGGCGGCAGATTGGGCCCGGGTGTTGCATATTTTGAGGGGATAGACCTTATAGGGAAGACATCATGATTGAAGATGGAACATTTGAGCGGATAGAAAAAACAGCGTCACAGCGAACTATTTTTGAGTTGGAGTGTTTCTGCTCCTGTGGTGGGTAGTAAAGAATTGCGGCCCCTGTAACTCCAGGGTAATTGGGCCAATTCTCTTCTAATTTGGTGTGAGGGTTTATTGTACCAATTCCTTTTGTGATAGTCATTTCTGACAGGTACCTCTCGCACACGTTTTTTAGTCTAGAAAATAAAACAACTAGAAATAAAACAATATAAAAACCACTCAGAGTCTGTATTCACATTGAGATAGAAATGAGAATGGCACCATGCCAGCGTAGAAGCTCTTCCAAAGATCCTGTTAAATTCTATTGGCCCCATGCTATCCCGATGTGAATACAGGGCCACGTCAATAACAAAAATGACGTGAAAATACATTTAAACATGAAAAAAAAGACCACCGTTCAAGAAAAGTAAAAATGGAACATTGAACAAGTCCTAAAACAATGTCAAACATTCAAAGGGTTTTCGTAAAACCTCCTTCAAAGTCTTTTCTGAAAAAAAAGGTAAAAAGGTTTTCAGTCTTCTGCAATAAAAAAAAAAGATTATGGTGTGTATGTGTGTGTGTGTGTGTGTGTGTGTGTGTGTGTGTGTGTGTTGTGTGTGTGTGTGTGTGTGTGTGTGTGATAGTTGCTTATGGAAGAAGAGTTTACCTCTATAGGTCGATTTATCCAAAGTGTTGATTCCTTAACTTGCTCATTAATTTCAAATTGTTAGGTTTATTTTGAGTTTGTTTTAGATTGGGCAAAAATTTAGATTTACTCAACACACGATAATTTTAAATTTGATAATTAGAAGTCCATAGGTGGTTCAAAGGCTCTTTCAATGAATCGGTTTTACTGTACATGCTCAGTTCAGTGGTGTTCATGATCTCTTTGATACAGAATCTATACAACCTATTTTGACCTACATCATATTAAGAGGAGACGTATATATTAAAAAAAAAAACATATAGAGAGATAGATACTGCATCAAAATGACCACAGGTCATCTACGTTATGAAAGGTAGAAAAAAAGCTCATCACACAATAATATACAATCAAATAGAGAAAACATGGAATTTACATCACAATGAAAACTGGTCATTCTTGCTGATTACCGGTCATCTGCTTTGTAAGGAGCAGAGAAACGCCCATACCAAAACACAATTCTGTCTGTCAAACATTTTTTTTTTAAATATGGAATTGGCATCAAACTGATCACTGGTCATTGTCACTGACCACTGCAACAACACTCTGTCAAATTTTTTTTTTTGAAATATGGAATTGGCATCTATCTGATCATGGTCATTGTCACTGACCACGGGTCATCTAAATTGCAAGAAGCACCGAAATATTCATATAAAAACAGTAAGCAATTACGTTTTCCAAACTGGTCACTGGTCATTGTTGCTAACCACTTGTCATAATGTGTTTTTAAGAAGCTATACACCCTAATAACACATCAATACAGAATGAGATAGTGAAAATATGAAATTGACATAAAACTGACCACTATATAGTCTTTCTTGCAGACCACTGGTCTTCTACATTAAAAAAGAAAGCATTAAACATGTCAATATGGAGTGAACTCAGGAAAATATTGAATTTACATGAAACTGACCACTGTCAATCTTGTTGACCACCGGACATCTATATTGTAAACTGTACAGAAGCGTTTATAACACACCAATATGCAGTGAAATAGTGAAAACGTGAAATTTTCATGAAGCTGACCACTGTTTTGGCACTGACCAATAGTTATCTAGTGTGAATATTACAAAATTACCATTAGAGCATACGCAGCCTAAGTTCTGAACATTTGGATTTTAAAATAAACTGAAGTACTTCGTGGTCACCCTATTCGATAGGGAGAGTATTGGACAGTAACGTTTTATGGCCAATGTCCATATAAACTTACCAAAATAAACAGTTTACTGTCCCTGCCTCACTTCTTTCTAAATTACCAAAATAACATAAGCAACATTTTTTTGTGTTTGTCTACTTTCCAGCGTGAATATATTTGTTGGATTTGATAACTAGTTGATCTAGCTACTTGACACTTGCATGTTTGATTTTTCTGATTGATTATGCACTCTGAAGATTTCTCAAAGTGACCATTCAATAGAAAAACAACAATAAACTCCTGTCTCATTCCATCACTTTTTATTAGATTTTATTATCATTTGGATCTTAGTTTGATGTAAGGAAAGACAAGAAACTAATAACGAAATTGAAAATAAATAAATACAGTAAAAATATGGGGCACTTCCCCCACTTTCTCTCACAATCGAGAAAGTTGGGGGCGCCCTCATATTTCTCTCACATGGGAAAAAGAGCGAAAGGGAAGGACCACACTTTCTCTCAATCCCGCACTTCTTCTTAAGTGAGAGAAAGTGAGCCCCCACACTTTCTCCTAAAGTGAGAGAAAGTGGGAATGAGAGAAACTGTGGCCCAACATCAAGTTATTGAGAGCAAGGTAAGTTGGCGACAAATTAGCCAAGGGGCGACAGATTGACTGTGAAGTGCGACCCAATCTGTCCCCCCTCAAAAACTTAGAAGGGGCGACAGATTGTTCCTGGTGTTGAGGACCAATCTGTCACCTGGGCGACAAGTGGTCCTGGTGTTGAGGCCCAATCCGACAAATTGGACAGGGGCGACAGATTGGGTCCGTTAACAATGGGTCACAGATGATGCCCGGTTGTTTACCAGAATAACCATTACCAACGGCTATAACAGCCAAACACGGTTTTTTCCTGTTTAGGGAATATCTCCACGTATCAAGATAAACTGGGAATACGTTCATATGCTTTGCATCTTTTATTTTAAGGTTCTGTTCTTTCTTTTTTTTTCCCGATGATTTCTGCATTCGTGCAGAAGAGTTTCCAGAAGAACTGTCATTTGGAGAACTATCAGCAAAAAATACTTCTACCTTTCAGCCGAAGTCAGGTATTTCTGGTGTGACATGTCAATGACATCTGCGGTCAAAGGGAAGCAACTTCACCTTTCGGTTTGGGTCCAGTTAGGGCTCTTTGTTCTAGCCTTTAGTAGTTTATTATTAGTTTATTAGAGATATTGATAGTAATAACAAATGATAGAGTAGTGTAGACTGTTTAAATAAAGAGTAAGTACAAAATATTTTAAAACCTAAAAGGAAGCTACCATTCTGTGTGAGAGTTGCTAGCGATTGGCTCCTTCAAGAGAATTACATCACGGGTGCCAGACGCGTCTCCTGAAGTTTTGGGGCGAGTCAGAAGGCTCCTGACCCCCCCCAGATCAAGACGCACATCCTATCCCAGTCTGTCTGCTGCCTCCAGGTTGGTGTTGAAATGACTTTTATTTTTGGTTAAGATGTGTTGAGTATTTAGGGGTTTTGTTTTGGAACCAGCCAATGTTGAGGAAAGTAGTGCCAGAATTATCAGAATGAGCAGGGTTGGAACGTTCCCCGCCTAGTAATTCCCCGGATGCGATGCTTCTTTTTGTGTGGTACATTGTTTATTTACTTTTTGGTTGTGTACATTGTCCTTGTCATAATAAGTTTAGAGCATACTAACAAGTGGTTTTTTATGTTTTGTGTTGCCTTGGGTGAGGCTACACAGTTTTTCTTTGGTTTGGGCTCTGGCATGTGTGGTGGAAACAGACGTTCAAACCAGGCCAGGCTAAGGATAATCCCTGGAAAGATTGTCATGATAATGCTTTGAGATAGGCCAAATGATCTTTTTCTATGTTGGACTGTAGAGAAGTTGGGTGCAACTTGTTGTTTGCAAGGTCTTGTGAAAAGGCCAGATTACCTCCCTTCCACTATCAGTCTACTGACTGAACCTAAATGAATTATTTGCCTGATATTCTGTTTTGTTTATTTTGTGTTGTGTTTTCCTGTAGGTTTGGTTTTGAATGGTTTATTCTGTTTCTCTTCTGTGAGTTTATTTTTCCTCTTCCCTTCATTATTTTTTTTTATTATGGGGGTTTTGCATGAGAGAAAGTGTGTGTAGATTGTTAGAGAAAGTGTCCCCTCCCTTGGTCGTCCATCGATCCGATGATGACTGTCCTCATGAGCCAAGTCCTTGTCTTGTGTGGGCACGGAGGTGGCTGGTTAAGCCAATCCTTGATCGGCAGACGCGGGTGCAGTGGGAGCAAGGAAACTGTCCGGGGCGTCAGGATTGGTGGCTGACGCCTTTCTTCTTGCCCGTGCTGCAGTCACATCAGCTCGCCTCTTCTCCTCGAAGTTGTCACGCGCCCGGATGGTGAGGGCGCGCCAGTCTGGTCTGTCCATAGCATACAGCTCCATCAGTTTGGGAGGGATGCCAGAGTGTTTGATGTTGGACTTCACGTAGTCCTTGAACCTTTTGCGTGGTCTGCCTTGGTTCCGTTTTCCCAAGTCAGTCGCCGTACATGAGCTGCTTTGGCAGCCTGTGGTCATCCATCCGGACCACGTGACCAACCCAACGAAGCTGGCTTTCAGTATCAAAGGCCTCAATGCTGGTCATCTCAGCTCTGTCCAGGACCTCGAGGTTTGTGATCCGGTCTTGCCAGTGGATTTTCATAATTGACCGCAGGCTTCTCATATGGAACTTCTCCAGCTGCTTCAAGTGTCTTTTGTACACAGTCCATGTCTCGCATCCATAGAGGAGGCTGGTGAGTGTCAACCTCGGGTGATGTCGATGGAGGAAGGACTAGCGCACAGCCCAAACACATCACAGCTTGCTTACAATCTCATTCATATATCATGCATTCGTCACATCAAACCACTAGTAAAGTCTATAACTTTACTACACATGATCATAGAACGAAACATCAATGCATATGGAATCAAACAATAATAAAACATTCTCTCTTTCCTGAACTCACAAAATCATTTATCTAAAACATTATTAACTAACCGGGTATAAATTAGATTTCTACTTTACCTGGCCAGTGAATCTTAATATTCACGAATCACTGTCTCTTTTTCTTTTCCTTTTTTTTTCTTTTCACTGTCACTTTCACAACACGACACAACTTCTGGCACTGGTGTTGGTCTGCTGGCACTGGCGTTGGTCTGTGGTTCTGCTTGACGAAGTGACGCTGCCAGGTATGAGGTCGAACCCCGTTAAGATGGAACAGTGACTATCAACATCGATCTGTTCTCCTTTCTTTCTTCCTGCATTAACGCATTGCACTCTCCCTCTCTCTTCTAGTCTGCTCTATTAAATGGACATGGTTGCTTTTCTTTTCCTTTTCTTTTCTTTCTTTTTCTCTTCATTAGTTAGCAACTCTCTCTCTCTCCACATCTCTCTTTAGTCCTTCCTCTGCAGACTATCTCATGCTAATCTCTCAACTTGGTTCTCTTCTCTCCTCCCCTCATCTCTCTGCTTCTCTCTCGTCAGAGCTTACACAGAGCTTCTTCCTCTCTCTCTGTCTCTCTCCGTTCCCATCTCCCTGCCTTCCTGTAGGCGAGAGCCTACTCCCCCGAACTTCTTCCTCTCTCTCTCTCTCTCTGTTCGTTTTCTTCGTTCTCCCCTCTCTCTCACTCACGCATTACTTTATGCCCTCACTCCGTGTCCAAGGCCAGTACCATTGGTCAGTATTTTTACCGCCTGATACCCGAAGTTATCTCCTCTAATTCCATTGGATATTCAAATCATGACAGCCACACCTACACGCCTCACTCTCTGTGGTGGTCAATTGGTCATTTAATTGATTAGCTAGATTTCGCCCCACCACACACTACCTTCTCCCTCTCCCTTTCCTGCTTTAAACCTGCGACGTCCGACTAACAATGGCGCTGGTTCCACAATTGGCTAGATGAGCCTGAGCCAGGCCTACGACTCGTCTCGCTAGACATCGAGGCGTCGGTCAAAGCTGCTTAGTCCGTCTGGCCGGACAGACCGTCTCTGTGGGGCCTCTCCCCTATGCTTAATTGGCTGGATCCGAACCATCTCTGCATGAGAATATTTGAGTTAGAGCTTATGTCCAAACAACCTGGACCACGACTTGGTTGTTCTATTTTGACCGTGACAATTTCCCCCTTGCAAAAGACTATGCACCGCATCGTCTCAAACCACGGTACAAAAAAAAACAACAACCGAATTTGCTGACACACAGCTACACGTGCAAAGTTTAAAAAAAAATACTTTACAACCAACGGTTTATAAATTATAAATATATCATTAGTGAATACCACTCCAATGAGTTATCATTGACGTGCGCTCTTGCGTTATTTCAATTCATTTTATAACGACCTCTGTGCGCACCTATGCAATCCCTCCTACCTGCGGATTTGCCATATCTTCTCTTCACAATTCTTATGAAAAGCACAATATAATATGATCACGATCCATGACACTTCACTGAGGAATCTCCATCCTCACTTATTGCAAATAATGCATCACTACACAAGCGACTGTATGCTCCAAGCATAACTACATTCACATGAACAAGTCTCACAAAGAAAACATGAACAAGTCTCACACAAAAATATGAACCATAGCCAACTGGGAATGAACCCATATCAATCAACATAACTGTAGTCACACATATTATCAACAAAGCACCCCGGATATGACTGACTTCCTCTGAGTTGCAGCTTGCTAGACTACACGGCTTAAATAGTCAGCCCCGACATTCTGTCGACCTGGAATGTACTGCACTCGATACCTGTAGGGCTGCAGTGCCATTGCCCAACGCAGCACTCTGCTGTTTTTCAACTGCGCCTCCTGCAGGAATTTGAGTGGTTGATGATCGTCTCTATCACGAACTCTTTCCCATACAAGTATTTGTGGAACTTCTGCACGGCCCACACGACAGCTAAACACTCCTTCTCCCCGTTGCGTACCCTTCTTCACACTTTGTCAACTTCCTGCTAGCATACCTCACAGGGAACTCGACCCCTTCATGCTCCTGCAACAATACCGCACCTATCCCACCACCTGATGCATCTGTCCGCAACAAAAACGGTTTAGACATATCGGTTAGCTTCAAGATGGGACGGGAACCTAGTCTTTCCAGCACCGTCTGCAGTGCTTGCTCTGCAGCGTCTGACCATTCGACCACTGCCGGTTTCCCTGCCTTGACCAAATCACTGAGAGGACTCGTAAATTGCAGCAAATTTGGAACAAACTCCCTGTAGAGGCCAATAAAACCTAGCAGACTCCTGACTTCTGTTTTGGTCTTTGGTCCTCTGAATTCATCATCTTCTCCACCTTTCCCCTCTCTGGCTGCTTTGTGTCGCCTCCGACAACAAAACCTAGGAACTCCTACTGTCTAGCCCTTCATACAGTGACACATCCCTGTATGACTCTTCTGGAAACTTAGGCAACAAAATCTCCCCTTCTTCTGCTGTGTCTCTTTCACCTCATCAATGATTGCTGCTGCGCCTATGTGCTGAGTCTCACGCTGAATATATTTGCGGAGAAAGTTTGCATGGAAAAGTTTTGGTTTCCCATTCACCTCAATCCGGTAATCCTTATCTACCTTTTCAGTGATGGTGAATGGTCCCTTCCAATGCATCAGCAGCTTGTTGTGATCCGTGGGAAGCAGTAACAGAACTTGATCTCCCACTTGAGGGATTGCTTCCTCACCTTTCTGTCATATTGCTCCTTCTGCACGACCCTAGCCTTCTGCAACCTTTCCTTTGCAACCTACATGTCTCAAAACCAGTGCCCACCTTTGAAAACAGGGCGAGATTGGGCCGATCAGATCAATAGCCACCCTCCTGAATGGTGTGTCAATTAAAGGGGCTGTTTAAGAGGCGCCTTCCTCTTCACCCCTCTTGTGGCTGACCTTTGACACACGTCACATGACATGCAGAAACGCTTGATGTCTGCCATTGCTCCTGGCCAATGAAAGTCATCAAAGATTCGGTCAGCTGTTTTGCTGGTGCCGAGATGACCGCCATGAGCGACTCGTGACCCACTGACATGACAGTGTCACGATAACATGCTGGTACCTCTAACTGAGTGGTCACCTTACCTGTCTTCCCCTTGGTGAACACTCGGTACAACAGCCCGCCTTCACAAGAAATTCTGTCTCACCTCCTCAAACCCTGTTTCTCTCCACCTCTTGCCAACTCCCAAGACTTCACGAGCCTAGGGTCTTGTTCCTGCGCTGCCCTAAACTCATCAGGCGACACATCTATGCCTGACTTCCTTCCCGGGAACGACTAACGGTTTATCAACCTTTCCCCTCCTTCTTGCTCCGTGTTTGAACTGCTGCCCTGTACAGTCAACAACTCAGGATCCCCTGGATCCCTTGCACCTGGAATATTTCCAATGATCAAATCGTGAAGGGGTTTCTCCATCACCAACGCAGACAACTCGCCTGAGAAGTAAGGGGTACGTACTTCTATTCTTAGAAAACTGGAAACTCCCTCACAGTGCCATCGATTAGAGTACAGGTCTGGATTTGCCCTGTCAAATCCCCTTTCTCGACCAGCGTTGTTCTCACCACACCGCATGAACAACCAGTGTCTCGTAACACTTTCACCCTCTGCTGGCCGATCCACCCTTCTTCCACTGGTAACGAACCACTCAGCCTAGTGCCCTCCATCCCTGACACTGACTGCTGTCCAGTGCTAGCCATAGGCTGCACTCCACCCTCTTCAGACTGAATCCCTTTTGGTTCCACTGCAGGTCGTTTCCCTTGACGACCCTTATCCACCTCTTGCAAGGCTGCTGCCTTCTGGAACCTCATGCGACAATCCCTCGCCACATGTCCCTTCTTGTGACAAATGAAACACCTAATGTCCCTTTGCCCTTCCTTCTGCCCCACCACTGGTTTGCAGACTTTGCAGAAAACCCCCTAGTCTCCTTGCACTCTTCTCACCTGTGCCTGGCACCTGTTTCTCCTGCACCTTAGTGCCCAAACGTGCCTCTCTATACACCTCTGCGAACTTCAACAACTCTCCTGCTGTCTCTGGCTGTCTCTCTTTCAAATGTATGGTTAACTCAGGGCCACAACCTGACAAAATCTGTTCTTTCATAACTAGCTCTTTCAATTCAGCGAACTCCTTCTTCGTACCATCAACTCTAACCATTTCTCAAAATAGTGATCTAGACGTGCACCAAACTGAGTGTACATTTCCCCTGCTTGCAATCTAGCTGAACGAAATTTCTTTCTGAATCCTTCCTCTGTGAGGTCAAATCCCTTCATCAATGATTCCTTCACAGCACCAAAATCAGATTGGGTGTCTGCTGGCAATGCAGTGAAAATCTGTAATGCCTTACCCGTCAATAGCGCTGACAAAATGACTGCCCACTCTTCTGGAGGCCAACCCTGACTGGTCGCAAACGTTTCGAAACGACTGATGTATGCATCAATCGAATCGGTTCCTTCAGAGAATTTTGGCAACTTGGTCGGGGAGCGTAACTGCGCACAGAGTCACTGGAAAGTGAGCTACCATCATCGGTGGCCTCCCTCTGCATTCTCACTTTCTCTAACTCTAATTGAACCTTTAATCTTTCTGTCTCCTGCGTTTCCCTAGCCTGATTATCATTAGCCTGAATCCTTAATTTTTCTATTTCTTGCTCTTCTTTAGCCTTTCCCGCTCTGCTATTTCCAATGCGACGCGGCGTCTCTTTCCGCGCGTTCATCTCTTTCCATCTTTTGTTGGTTTTCAACGAATGCACGCAACTCATCTCCTGAGTAACCTAAATCACGAGCGACGCTCACGAGTTGTTCAATAGGGTGTTCTTTTCTTCTGCCATTGTATCTCTTTTTTTTTTTTTTTTTTTTTTTTTTTTTTTGAACAAGATTTTATTACTACGACAGCCAAACTGGTGGTTCCGATACGAGTGACGTAATAGCACAATCCTATGAATGATAATATTAGCTTGGGAAAACGTAATTAGTTTTTATAAGACCCCAGCGCCTGACCCAACTATGAGAGCGAATTATAGGCAGTCTGTACGAAATAAGTACTCTGGGCTGAAATGCCAAAGCCTAGTATTAACTATCTTGGAAGCAATGCCAAGCCTAGTATTTAACTATCTTGGGAACATACAGTAAGACACTACCTTGTCTTAGGATTACAACAACTTGAATCCCACCCAGCTCCCTCTCTGAGAAGTTGAACAATTATAATAAATGGGCCAGAATATCCTGGCAGGCTCGCCAATAAATTGTCAACCTCGGGTGATGTCGATGCAGGAAGGACTAGCGCACAGCCCAAACACACTCACAGCTTGCTTACAATCTATTCATATATCATGCATTCGTCACATCAAACCACTAGTAAAGTCTATAACTTTACTACACATGATCATAGAACGAAACATCAATGCATATGGAATCAAACAAAATAAAACATTCTCTCTTTCCTGAACTTCACAAAATCATTTATCTAAAACATCATTAACTAACCGGTATAAATAGATTTCACTTTACCTGGCCAGGTGATCTTAACTATTCACGAATCACTGTCTCTTTTTCTTTTCCTTTTTTTTTTCTTTTCACTGTCACTTTCACAACACGACACAACTTCTGGCACTGGTGTGGTCTGCTGGCACTGGCGTTGGTCTGTGGTTCTGCTTGACGAAGTGACGCTGCCAGGTATGAGGTCGAACCCCGGTTAAGATGGAACAGTGACTATCAACACATTCGATCTGTTCTCCTTTCTTTCTTCCTGCATTAACGCATTGCACTCTCCCTCTCTCTTCTAGTCTGCTCTATTAAATGGACATGGTTGCTTTTCTTTTCCTTTTCTTTTCTTTCTTTTTCTCTTCATTAGTTAGCAACTCTCTCTCTCTCCACATCTTCTTTAGTCCTTCCTCTGCAGACTATCTCATGCTAATCTCTCAACTTGGTTCTCTTCTCTCCTCCCCTCATCTCTCTGCTTCTCTCTCGTCAGAGCTTACACAGAGCTTCTTCCTCTCTCTCTGTGTCTCTCTCCGTTCCCATCTCCCTGCCTTCCTGTAGGCGAGAGCCTACTCCCCCGAACTTCTTCCTCTCTCTCTCTCTCTGTTCGTTTTCTTTCGTTCTCCCCTCTCTCTCACTCACGCATTACTTTATGCCCTCACTCCGTGTCCAAGGGCCAGTACCATTGGTCAGTATTTTTACCGTCTGATACCCGAAGTTATCTCCCTCTAATTCCATTGGATATTCAAATCATGACAGCCACACTACACGCCTCACTCTCTGTGGTGGTCAATTGGTCATTTAATTGATTAGCTAGATTTCGCCCCCACCACACACTACCTTCTCCCTCTCCCTTTCCTGCTTTAACCTGCGACGTCCGACTAACAATGGCGCTGGTTCCACAAATTGGCTAGATGAGCCTGAGCAGGCGCTACGACTCGTCTCGCTAGACATCGAGGCGTCGGTCAAAGCTGCTAGTCCGTCTGGCCGGACAGACCGTCTCTGTGGAGCCTCTCCCCTATGCTTAATTGGCTGGATCCGAACCATGGGCCCGTCTACGTGGCGCCCAGAATATTTGAGTTAGAGCTTATGTCCAAACAATCTGGACCACGACTTGGTTGTTCTATTTTTGACCGTGACAGTGAGGACAACGGCTCTGTACACCTGAGCTTTGTGGAGAGCTAAATGTTGTGCTGGCTCAGGACACGAGCTCGGAGACGACCAAGAGCTTGACTGGCCTTGCAAATCCTGACGTTGATCTCTTTATCCAGGCTGCCGTCGTTGCTGATGGTACTGCCGAGGTACCTGAAGTCATCCACTGTCTTTAGCTGGGTGCCCTCCATGGAGATAGAGGGGGGAGGGGCAGTTGATGCAGGCGCTGGCTGAAATAGTACCTCTGTCTTGCTGAGACTGATGGTGAGTCCAAAAAGGCGGGAAGCTTCTGCAAACTTATCTGCGATGAGCTGTAGGTCAGTCTCTTTGTGTGCCATGAGAGCACAGTCATCAGCAAAAAGTGCTTCCAGGATGATCTTTCTCCACAACTTTTGGTCCTGGAATTCAGTCGGCGGAGGTCGAACAGTGAGCCATCAAGTCTGTATCATAGATATACCCCAAGGTCCAAGTCCCTGATAGTGTGGTTAAGGACGCAGGTGAAAAAGAGGTTGAAAAGGACCGGGGCCAGAACGCATCCCTGTTTGACGCCGTTGCTAAATTGAAGGCTCTGATACTTCTCCACCCTAGAGAACCTGCCAAGTCATGTTGTCATGGAACTGGCGTATAAGGTTGACGAACTTGTCTGGGCATCCGAATTTGGATAGGATGGTCCAGAGGCCTCCCTGTTTACTGTGTCAAAGGCCTTGGTGAGGTCAACGAAGACCGCATAAAAGTCCATGTTTTGCTCTAGGCACTTCTCCTGTACTTGCCGACGGAGAAGATCATGTCCACAGTGCTGCAGTTGGCGGAATCCACACTGTGTTTCTGACAGGTTTCCTTCGGAAATGTTCTCGACTAATCGATTGAAGAGGATCCGAGCCAATATTTCCCAGCAATAGACAGGAGGGAGATTCCCCGTAGTTGCCGCAGTCAGACTTGCTACCCTTGTTCTTAAATAGGAGACGATAGTGGCATCTCTGAAATCTTTGGGCAGTTCTTCTTCTTCCCAGATGCTGGTGAGGAGGGTGTGAAAAGCCGCAAGGCCACAGGGCCGGCCGATTTTGAACATCTCCGCTGGGATTCCATCCATTCCGGGTGCTTTGGCTGAGCTGGTCTGCTTATTCCTTCAAGACTTCATCCATTGGGGGGGGGGGGGTGGGGGGGGGGGGGGGGGGGGGGGGGGGTCGAGGCAGTGGATAGTGGGCGTACGTGGATCAGGTCAAGAGCGAGGGGGTCCACACTGGAGGGCCTGTTGAGCAGATTGCTGAAGTGCTCTCTCCATCATTCATTGATGCTACTCTTCTCCTCAGCAGGGTTGAACTGTCTGCTGACAGAAGTAGGGTAGTACATGGCTGGAAGGTCCATAGACTTCTTTGATGGCATTGAAAAACAACTTGGAATTCTGCGGTCAGCATATCTCTGGACTTCGTCCGCTTTCCTCTCCCACCATTCATCTGCATCTTACGCAGCGCAACTTGGGCCTGTGTCTGGAGATGCTGAATCGATCATGCCTGGAGGTGGAGGAGGGTCGTTTTGCCACTCAACAAATGTTCTCTGCTTGTCATCAGGAGTTTCCTGATGTACTCGTCGTCTCGTCAAACCAGTCCTGATGAATTCGTTTCCTGGGGCCGATGGTGGCTATTGCTGACTCCGTCACTAGTGTTCTGAACTGCTCCCACCTTTGAGTCGGGGCCGCCAGTCAGAGGTCCATGGGCAGTCAGTCGGCAGTCAGGTCTTCTGCAAATTCATTGCGTTGCTGATGTTGTTCGAGTCTGGCGACGTGAACGCTGGTCTGAGGACTTTAGGCATCTTGCGGAGAGTTGGGACGATATGCAGGGATAGGATGGCCCTGGCTAGGCGATGGTCTGTCCAACACTCCGCTCCTCGCATGGCCCTGGTGATCCTGATATCACGTAAGTCTCTTTGACAGCAGATGGCAAAGTCGATCAGATGCCACTGCTTGGATCTTGGGTCATCCATGTTGTCTTGTATTTGTCGGCCTGCCGAATAGGGTGTTTGTAATAGTGAGATGTTGTTCAGCGCAAAGGCTTAAAGCATTAAGCCGTTGCAATTCAGCTTTCCAGTTCCGTGGGGTCCCAGCACGCCTTTCCAATTTCTGCAGTCTGCTCCTACTCTGGCGTTGAAATCGCCCAGCAAGATGAGCTTGTCGTTAGAGGGAGTGTCCCTTACGAGGGCACTAAGCTCCTCATAAAAAAACTTCCTTCACTTCATCGCTGCTGGTGAGGGTTGGAGCGTACGCACTGATGAGGGTGATATGCCGGGTACGGTTCAGGGAAAGCAGAGTACCATCACCGTTCGTTCACCAAAGTTGGTAGATCAGGAAGTTGTTGAGGAGCGATGTCTTGATGGCCAATCCTACTCCATGGATTCTCTCTTCATCTTTGGCCTTGCCTTTCCAGAAGAAAGTGTAGCCACCTTTCAGTTCATCCACAGATCCTTCTTCAGCTAGTCTGGTCTCGCTGAGGGCAGCTATGTCAATGCGGTAGCGAGCCAGTTCCCTTGCGATGAGAGCCGTTCTCCTCTCAGGCCTTGAAGAGGCCTCACTGTCCATGAGTGTGCGCACATTCCACGCACCAACGATCAATTTCTTCTTTTTTTGGTTTCGACCGCTTGGAGGGTAGAACTGCCAGCCGCGGTATGCTGGCCAGTTGGAAGGGGCAAGCATTTGTTGGGACACCTTTTCCAGTCCCCTCCCTCATATGAGGTGAGCAGTGCTGTCCTAAAGAGGCTGCTCAGTCACCTGAGAGAACGCCGAGCTCCACTGTTGTCCCGGGTCAGAAGGAGAACGTACTATTGTCACCAGGCCGCCTATGTGCAGGGTCCAAGCTACAACTTCCAGTGGTCACCTATACCTGTTGCTTCGCTCGTTCCCCATCACCGCAGACTTTGGTAATTTTGGGTGTGGGGACTAACACACATGAGGAAAACCTGTGCGGGAAAGTGATTAAAGTGGAAAAGTCGATGCACAGGGGCAATCCCACTCTCTCGGCCTCAAAGCCAGGATCTGGTGGTACGGAGGAGCCGTCACGGCCAGGGACTTCCTCGGCTGCAGTGGATGACCACGACGTCTGTAGTGCCTTGCCGTGCCCGTAGCGCTCCACGACGCTTGCTGTCGCCGCCTTCGTGACCGTTGGGATGGAAGATGACCTCATCCGCTCACTCCACCGACTACAGTCTTTTACATGCTTGGGTAGGCATTCCCTAACTCGCCGAGGGTTTGTAACCCAATGGCTACCCTCACCTGGTTTAGCCCGCCTGTCGAAGCGATTTACCGGGGTGTGGCCGCTGTCACTTGCAAACAGCTACTTGGAGCCACAGGTGAGAGCTGGGTGCCAGGTGGGGACCAAAGTGGACGAACCACCCGAGGGTGCGAACCACCCGAGGGTGCGACATGTTCTCCCGTCAGATGTACTACCCCTCCCTGACACCTCAACACCCCAGAGAAAGTGTATGTATATTGTTAAATGAAAACATTGATCTCGGTTTGCCTGCTTGCTCACGGAATTTGTTGTGGGGTTTGTTATGTCTGCTCCCACTGTGTTCCTTTCCATCTTTTCTCCAAGGACTGATCAGTCCCTAATTGTGGATTAGGAGACTGAGCTAGATGACCCCTTCCTTTTATATTTTCTCTCAACTTGGTGGAAACCTTGAATGGGGTAAAGTCTGTTCGGGTTGATGAGGATGCATGGTTCTTAAGGTCCTTAGTTAATGTGGTGGACACTGCCAAATAATAGGGCAAGTCCATGCAACAGAAGAAGTTCACAGTTGGACTGTTGTATCTTACACCTGTAAGAGTTGAGATGTCACAGTCTGTGGTGGAAGTGCTAAAGCCTCTAAAGGATAAGCATGCCAATGCTTCTTAGGGAAGTTGGCTGTGTTTATAATATATGTACATGTCCATATTTCTTTACGTAAGGTGGGAAATGACAGGCATAAGCGGCTAGTGCAGTGATGTGAAAACCAATAGTGTGGTTTGAGTTCAAGATCCACCTGCAGCCTCAAGTTCCTAGCTCTCTATGACATCAATTTGTGAATAAACAGTCTTTTTTCTTTGTCACTTATTTTTTTTATAGTATTTCATGTTATGTACTTTGTTTGTGTGTATTACTTATTGTTAGTATTCCTTTCTTTTCACTTTTATTTTTAGGGGTATTTCTTGTTATGTAATTGTTTTATGTGTTTCACTTATGTTATTATTTTGATGAATGTTGTCATGATCTTAATATATATTATTAGAAAGCTAAAGATGTTTTTTTTGTCTTTTGTTTCAGATAGCTCGGTGGGTTGGTTGTTTTTTTTTAGGTAGGGAAAATTTGAAAGTTAATTGGGCAAACATCATCTTCGGCTCGCCCATTTAGTTAGGGACGTAGGGTTCTTATCATTGTATGTCCTCATCACCTATGCCCCCACAACAACATTTGGGCAATAAAAGAACTGGAATTGAGCTCTCTCATGTGGTCATTTGAACGAGAGATGTACAAGGGGAGTGACAAGCATTGAGACAGGAGCAAGTGACACCCTTCCCCCTACTCTATAAGACTTGTTCTCCAAACTAACATACCTCTAAGAGGAACATTTACCCCTTCTCTCAAATACTGTCGCCGTTTGTGCTTTTAAACTGGCAAACATGTTCTGCGGAAAAAAATGATGCGTTTCTAAGTGAACTGTAACTGGAGTGATTGAAAACTCACCTGTTGTACTCTTGGGGAAAAAAGAGGCTGCCAGTGACTTTCGCAGAAGCAGCGGACCGGCTAAGAGAGAGACACTTTGATATTTTATTGTCATTACCAAAGAGGTCTTTTGACAAGGGGGGAGAGGTAACAGAACAACAACATTTCCCTCTTCGGGGGGGGGGGGGGGGGGGGGGGGGGGGGGGGGTGAGCTGTGCTCAATGGAGGAAGCAGACGTGTTTTGTTCGGTGCTGTCAGTGGTTGATGATTTTAGTCAATTTCTGAAGCTGACGGAGTACCAAGATGCTTCCAGAGTGACAGCAAACTTACTGCCAACACCCACAACCATTTTTGGATCTTTCAGTTGTGATGTATCAGTGATTTTTTTATGTGAAAACATGTGGAATAGCAACTTTGTTTACTTCTGACGTCACATGGCCCGGCGCGGTAAACGTAAAAAATAGAAAGGATACAGACTCTTCTCAGTCAGGTTCCAGTGTTTCTGACTTGTCACTACTGAAGGACAGTGACAAGAAAGACGGGCAGGCAAGTTCAAAGAAGCAAAAGGCACTGTCGAGTTCGCAATGGATCTATCGCAATCTATTTGTCAAGAGAAGATTCCATGGCAGCCGAGAGGAGAAGGGAGAGAGCTCGTGTAAGACGGACTGTAACATGTCAGACACGGTTTTTTCCCCTGACCAGTCTCTCATCACCCTTGCAGATGTTATGGAGAAATCTTGCAAGATAGACAGAGAGGTTGCGAAACTGACATTTACCGTTGACGAACTTTGTGGTGCCGTTTTTGAAGTTCGAGAAGAAAATAAAGAACTACGAAAGGAGGTGCGGAGGTCAGAGAGATGGAAGAGGCTCTACGACAGCAACTGACCGAGGCGAGACATCTGACGGAGGTAGCTGACCGACGAGCGGAGGACCTCTCGGCATAGGTCAGGCCAACAATATGCGTATCTACGGGGTGGCAGAGGGCAGTGGGCCCAATCTCAGCAGCAATGCGAGGACAAGGTGCTAGCTCTCTTCCGAGACAAGCTGAGCCTAAGCGTAGGCGGGCGGGACGACATCGAAGCTGTCCATCGGGTTGGTCAGAGACGATCCGGACCTTCTGCCTCTTCCAGTGATGTCAAGCCTAGAGGTATTGTCATTCGATTTATTCACGCCGCGTTCGTGATTCTGTTCTGTATGCAAGAAAAGGGCTGAAGGCACAAAATTAGTCTTCGTCGAAGATCTGACCCCAAAGGGCGTACTCTCTCAGTGTACAGTCAAAAGTGACACATCGGGATGTGCACAGCATGGACGAAAATGGACAGGTTATTATGAAGACACACAGCGGAAAAGATAGTCCATGTTCATTTCCATGCAGACCTTAAAAAAACCAGATCAACGTGCTGTGTGGTCAAAACGCCAGTAGAGTAAGCCTAGCCAAAAAATAAATAGATAACAAAACTGTAACGTTGTGTTTGCTGTGGTTTGATGAGTGTTTGCTGTATGGATTCATACAACAGAAACGTTTAGCGCTTGTTGAATGCTGTGATGGCTGATCTTCTTGAGGGTTTGTCAACAAGACTGTTTATTCTCACACGAGGCTGTAAAAGTAAAAGCAAAATGAGTAATGTCCCTTTAACCAAAACTTGTTTACAACACAACATACCTAACCCGATCGCAGATGTTTATTTTTTTTTCTTTTGTTTTCTTTTTTTTTGTCGTCTGCTAGATTTACTGATTTAGGCCTACTCCGTACGATCCCTACCCTAGCCCAGTCTAGATGTTTGAATAGATATGTCATTTTCCCTTTCCAAAGCTGTACAATGATTTTTCCTCTTCTTTTCATTCATATTCATTCATTCTTCTTTGATTCTTTTTTTAAAATATTCTTCATCTGCAAATTGTGTACATGATCTTTTGCGCTGAGAGTGAGGTCGACCTTGGGTCAAGTAACCTTACACAATGCAAATTGAAAGCTTAGCCAATGAATGTCAGTGATCCTTGAACCTTGATCGGGGACTGGCAATGTTGGTGTGACTTGGAATTGTGTTATACTTTACATCGTTGGTGATTTTTTTTTGCTTTTTGGAATTTCAACAGAATTCATTTAAAAATTACTATTATGTATTTAAAAATATCCTACTTCTAGAATTGATAAATAGTTAGAAACCAGCCTCTCAAAGACTATTCAAAGGCTTCCCCCCCCCCCCCCTTTCTCTAAGGTTGTTTTTGTTTACTACACTTCCTGTTCCACTTTGTTTTTATCACGTGATCGAAGCATCTCATGGCTAACTCTGCTGTGTTGTTACGACTTGATCTTGATCTTGATTTTTTTGTTGTTGTTTTTTTACGCTGCTACATCCAGTAGCCCTGGCACAAGCGCAGCGGTCGGTATTGCTGACGGGTTTGCATAGCATAGCCTAGCATGATTAGGCTTAAAACCTTGGCCCTGAATTTGATGTTTTGTGTGTGTGTGTGGTGTGGGGTGGAGTTGCCAGTTTCGTTTTTAACCCGAGGGTTCCTTGGTTTTTGTGTCAACTACTTTCTTGGTTTTGGTCTCCAAAATATGTGGAGAAGATATAGTTTTTCAGGGGTTTTTAATCTAGTTGATTTTTAAAGGTTTGATACCACAAGTTAACTTGTTGGTGCGTTTCTGTGGTTGGCGCTGACAGCATGCTAGCAGCTCTGGACATCTGCGTCAGAATCCTTTTGAGTCCTGCATGCGCACACAGACTGGTCCTGGGTTCGTGCTCTCGTTCGAGGGAGGGGGAAGATCGGGTAATATGTTTGTGCACTTTCTTTGCTTGACTAATTCTTGTCAGAAACGAGTCAGGGTTTTTTGTGTGTTTTTTTTGCCTGATACAAAGTAGACTCGGTTGTGTAATGTGGTGTGAGGGCAGTAGACCCGGATAATACCGAAATTTCCCTTTTTTTACTTTGTTATGCTGTGTTTGATGCTTGTTGAGGTGTGTCGTGTGTGTGCTGTGAAGCTGAAAATTTGGAAGGAGGGGGCAATGGAGAGACGTTTTTTCAAGACCAGTCATTAAAATTTTGTGATTTTCTTGTCAAGGTTTTGGGTCGTACATGGATCTGTCAAAATATCTACAGTGTTTCTTTTCTAATGTTTTGCTTTTGCTTCCGAAATGGCGTTTGTTTCAAAGATTCTTTTAAAATTTGTACATACAATTGCAAGGGGTTTAAATAACTCTTGTAAAAGAAAGGATGTTTTTGAATTTCTACGAAAGAAAGAAGCCCAATTTTATTGTCTCCACGAAACTCACATGCCCTTTTCAAAATGAAAACTTTATTAGAACCCAGTTGGGGCTACAATGTTTGGCTCATGGGCCCAGAAACCAATAGAAATGGTGTTGCTGTTTTATTCAATAATAAACTTTGAATACAAAGTTTTTGATGTTATTAGAGACCAGAGGATGCTATGCCCATCATGAATATGAAATCCTAAAGAAAAAGTTAACTTTGGTCAACTATATGGGCCAGCAGGGGTGATAAACCCTGAGTTTTTTGAAAAAAATTGCAGAATTTATTGAAAACATTGGGAATGAGCATGTCATTGTTGCAGGGAATTGGAATTGTTTTTTGAACGGGGAAAACTTGATTTTCGTAATTACGCTAGTACAGAGAGGCTTCCAAGAACACGGAGAAAGATAAATGACATTATGACTAAACACAATCTTTTAGATATTTTTAGAGAAATGAAATCCGATAAACGAAAATATACATGGCGCAAATTTAATTCCGTTAAACAAGCAAGGCTCGACTACTTCTGATAAGTGATCAACTTTCAGCTAAAGTCAATGATATCCATGTTGAACCTGGGTATAGATCTGATCATTCTTTTGTGACGTTAGCATTGAAAAAGGAAGAATTTAAGCGAGATAGACCCCTTTTGGAAATTCAATAATAGCTTACTAAAAGATAAAAAATATATTCAAGAAATCAAGATGGTCATAACTGATGTTAAGAAACATATGCATGCCTGTTTATGACTTCGAAAACATCGACAGTATCTCATCTGAAGACTTGGGCCCTTTTAGATCAGTGACCAGCTCTTCTTTGAAATACTTTTACTTGAAATAAGAGGAAAAACTATATCATACTCTACTTTTAAAAAAAAAAGAAGATAATAAACGTGAAGTTGCTCTGAAAAAAGAATTGGTCAGCTGGAATCAGGTCTCCAGGGAGAAGATATTGCCCTACTGGAAGATCTCAAGGTAGAATTACAAGAATTAAGAGACAAAAGAAATTTAGGGCATGGGTGTTAGATCCAAGGGTCACTGGATCTGTGAAGGAGAAAAGTTAATTGTATTTCTGCAATATGGAAAATAGAAACTATTTAGACAAAACTATGCCTTATCTAGAAAGAAATGATGGGGAAAAACTTTAACTGACCAAGAAGGCATCTTGAAAGAAGTACACAGTTTTTTATGAAGAATTATATTCCCCCCCGAAATTTTAACAAATTTAGACATAGACCGGTTGATTCTCTTCAAGCTCCAGTATTGACAGATGAAGATAGTGTGAGCATCGAGGGACTGGTCACCCTTCGGGAAGCAGCCATTGCACTAAAAAATATGAAAAATTTCAAAAGCCCAGGTCCAGATGGATTTACAGCAGAATTCTACAAATTTTTCTTTTTTGATTTAGGTACATTTCTTGTGCGTTCTATTAATGAAAGGATTCAAAACAGGCCAGTTTTTCTATTACTCAACGCCAAGGCACTATTACTTGCATCCCAAAAGACGGTAACCAAAGCGACTCATTAAAAACTGGGGTCCCATTTCCCTTAAATGTAGCATAAAGATAAACCTCTGCAGTATTGCGAATCGGGTAAAGAGCGTTTTACACAAAAATTATACATGAAAGCCAAAAAGGCTTCCAAAAAGGCCGCTACATAGGGGAAAATATTCGCCTAATCTATGACACATTAATATATGCAGAAAAAAAAACATTCCTGGTCTATTATTTGCTATTTTATTTTGAGAAAGCGTTCGATTTTGTATCCCTTTGGGAAATTTTTTACAGAAATGTTACGATTTTCAAATTTGGCCCTGATATGATAAGATGGGTAAGCACTTTTTATACAAATATTTCCACATGTGTGTTTGTCAATGGGCAGTATTCCCCTTGGTTCTCCATAAAAAGAGGAGTAAGACAAGGCGACCCAGCCTCACCTTACCTTTATCTCATTGTGCTGAAATTCTGTCAGTCATGATGCGTACTAACACTAATATCAAAGGGTTAACCATCAATGATAAAGTGGCTCTGATTTCTCAGTTTGCTGATGATACTACTCATTTCTGGATGGAAATGAAAAATCATCATCGAAGCTGTATCGGCCTTTAAATAGCTTTTCAAGAATGTCTGGGCTAAAAATAAAATTTTGATAAAAAATCAAATAGTATGGCTTGGACGAAAAAGAAACTGTGGGATTCAGTACATGAGAGACAAAAACTTCATTTGGGACCCTGGGAAAATTTAAAATTCTAGGGAAACAAGTTTTTTAAAAGATACCAACTCTATAGTTAGACTTAATTATGAAGACAAATTCAATGCCATGAAAAGAATGATGAATTTTTTGGAAAAAACGTCAACTAACTCCTTTTGGGAAAATAACAGTAATCAAAACACTAGTATTTTCAAAAAATTTGCATCTCTTAATTAATCTACCAGACCCCCCTGACAACTTTCCCAACCTCCTTAGAAAAAGAGCTTTATACCTTTCTTTGAATGAAAAACAAAGTAAAATTAAAAAAAAAAGGTCTATAGTGTGTAAAGAATATAGTAAAGGGGGTTTGAGAATGCTTAACATTAAATCGTTCTGTCAGCGATGAAAATTAGTTGTTGAAAAGAAATGATGGAGGAACCACTTGGGAAAAAGTTTTCTATTAATATGACACCAGAGTTAAAAATTTTACAAAACGTTTTTGGCATTGAATATGCGAACACTATACAACAAAGATTGATAACCTTTTTTGGAAAGGGGTACTAAGCATTATAAGAAAATAGCTGCAAAGTCTTGTCCAGATTCAGTTGTTGAATTCAAAGTCTGAATGTATTTACTACAATCCAAAAATTCTAAGGGGGAAAAAAACCTGTGTTTCTACAAGAATGGTCTGACCAAAGACATTTTTTTCATTAAACAACTAATTAATGATCATGATAACTTGGGTGAACTATAATGAGTTCTGTAACAAGTATCCAGAACAAGAACTAATTTCCTTACATATGCAGGCATTTTTAATGCGATTAGTCTTATGGGAGAAAGCGTAATATAACATTAACAAGCAGATTTAAATGCATAGACAACAAACCCTGGTTCTTATTAAAAAAAGGCAACACATTTGTACAAAATATATTAAAAGATTATAACGTTGACCCAACTTGTGTACAAAAATGGAACAGTGTATTTGATAATTTAAGTTGGGAACACATTTTTTTTCCACTGTTACAAAACATCTCTTATTCACAGTTAAGATGGTTCCAAATCAGACTTATACATAGGCTCCTTCCAACACAAAGTTTTTTATTTCTACGAAATATTATAAACTCTCCAATGTGCAATTTTTGTGAACAAAGGAGCAGTCCCATAATTCACATGATTTGTGATTGTGAAGTTGTCCAACAGTTCTGGACCCAATTTCAATTATTTTAAGAGACAAATGGGCCCAAAACCTGAAAATTTTTTGGGTGGATAGGGAACTGATCATGTTTGGAACAAAACAAATGTAAGATGATCAATAATAGATCTGATAATACTAATAGCAAAATTTTATATACAAATGCAAACTACCAAATGGGAAACCGGAAGTCAGGCCTTTTTGCTCTTTTGAAAAACAGACACATGACTGAGCAATGTGCATCATCTAATCAATGGAAATAGACATGACTTTGATGAAAAAGGTTTGTGTATCTGCCTTTGTTTTAGTTAAGATTTTCTTGATTTAGCAAATATGATTATAATCTCCTTACATGTCAAAATGAAATACTGATTGTGTAAAGACCGATGGGTACTATACTTAAGATAGGGAGTGAGAGATTGAATTAGAAAGAGAGAGAGAAAGCTCTAGAGAGAGAAAAAAGAGAGGGCGAAATGTGTTAATGCGTAATGACGAACTAGTAGTAAAATTAAAAGAGAATGACAGAAAAAAAAAGAAAAAAAAATCGACTATGATAATCAACCAATAACTCATGAAAATAAACCCCTAACTCTCCCCCACCCTACACCTGTGTGCGGGGTGTGTGTGTTTGGTCCTTCGCCTCCTCATTGTTTGTGTTTTTGTATAGTGCGTGTATGATGTTTGTATGTGTGGTATGCGTTGTAATGTGTCTAGTGTATGTATGTGTATCATATATATTTGGTATAATGTTATGTATATATGTTTTTTAGTTTTGGGCAATTTTTTATGTAAAAGTATGTTTTATAATATTATGTATTTTTTAATTATTAAAAGGATATAATATACACATTCGGTTGAGCAATTTTTTTTTAAATCTCTGTGGTTTTACTACCATTGTATAAAAATATATATATTAAAATATATATATATATATATATAATATATATATATAAAAATATATATATATAATAATTGTGGTTTTGTGTGAGGTGTAATTTGGGGTTTTGATGGTTTGTAAATTTTTGTATAACATGTTTGGTGTGTATGTATATATGTTTTAAAATTTTGTTTGCATGCTATTTTCTCAAAAATTATAGTACCTGGTATTACTTTATTGCACTATAATGTCGGGGTTTGTCTGTTTGTAACTGAAAAGAAAAAAAAAACCCCTTTCAAAACTACCCTTATTTAAAAAAATTTTTTTTACTCGTCAAAGATAAAGCGAAAGAAAAATTTCCAGACTGAACGATTGTATTTTTTATTTATAAATACACATTATAATTGGTACATGTACTAACTGTCATGTCAAAATTTTTTCAAAACCATGTCGAAGGCGAGGGGTGGGGAAAGAAAATGAAGAACTGTGGATGGAGGGAGAGAGGGAGGGAATTAAAAAAAAACAAAAAAAAAATTTTCCCTTTCCCCTTTTTCAAACAACATAACATTATTCCTATGTGCACCAAAACAAAGTTAAAAAAAATAATTCAAAAATTTCCTATTTCCCACGCACCCGAGAATGCAATAAAAACAAAAAACCATCCACTCGATCAATGATATTAGTTAGTTTTGTTGTGTTTAAGGGTCCAGCGACTACAAACGAAAACAGACCTCAGCTATCTATCTAATCTCTAATACAAATACCCAATGTATTAACACTTTTTTAAAATTTTTGAGGACAAACGCACAAAAACTGTTCAACCGCGACACCTGTTAATTTTTAAAACCTATAATTTTTTTAAAAAAAGTTTTCCTCTTTTAAAAAAAAAAAAATATGTCTCTGAAAACTCACGAAAAAGAACCCATAAATTTACTGGGGAAAAGAACTTTTCCCCTTTATACCATCAAATCAGACATTCTGTCAAAAAAAGATTAAAAATGAACAACTGTCCCCCAAACAACCCGGGGGTTTCCCCTTCCCATATCCAACTGTGCGTTTTTTTAGTGGAAATTGTAACCCTGAAAAAAAGTTCCCCTTCCCGGTTACGTACCACCGATGGGAAAAGGGTTTGGTTAAAACGGGCAAATTTAAACATTTTTATGAATTTGATTACACCATTCACTCTCCCCAGTTCACGACAATACAAACTGATTTATGACGTAGATAGAGTGAGGAACAAATGCTTGGCCCCCTGGAAAGACTTGCACCCCAGAGCTTTTTTTGGCTGCTTTGTCCCCCCACTGAGTTTCCATAGATTCCCCCTTTGGGGGGGACCCACAAAAAACTATTTTCTTTCCCCAAGAGACAACTGATAGAAAATCATGAATATCCCAAAACTGGGTGTGAACTTCTCTTGTCGATAAAAACCGACAATGCCGACAATGATCCGATAAAATAAGGAAACTTCTGATCTGACCTGGGCACCGCACTGAGGGCCAGATTTAAGGCTTCAGTTCAGCAGTAAAACAGGGCCAATCCCCAATCTTTAAAAAGTAGGGTCCCGAAAAAAGTTTTCACCACAATGGCCTGCAGCCCTCTCACCTTTTTTAGAACCACAGTAAAAATCTTAAAAATCTTTTTTAAAATTCACATTGCCCAAAAAAAGTTGTTTTTATGCAGCACCGGGGAGTCCTTTCGAAAATTTGGTTAAAAAATTTAGGGTTTTAAAATTAAATCTCTGAATGGCGTCTCCCCAAGG
>JAFLJL010009803.1:81980-84480 GCA_018398815.1 Conus ventricosus
ATTGATGATTTTCTCCGAATTTTTAGAGATCGACTAGTTGCGTGCAGATGGCAAGAATGGAATTATCATATTAGTAATAGCGAAAGATGTGATTATCATATGAGTAATAGCGAAAGATGTGATTATCATAATTAGTAATAGCGAAAGATGTAACTACCAAATTCAAACTTGGTATTTCTGAAATTGCAGTGCACTATTACCGTCACCGACTCCATAGCGATGCAGATTTACCATGCCAGCTTTGCAGGGAGCAGATAGAAACTGAAGTGCATTTTGTGTTAAGTTGTCCTGTCCTGCAAAACTTATCAGCTCAGAATATACCGTTGAAGTATTACAAAGACCCAAATCACTAGAACACCAAGGCTACATCAAAATGTTGTTATGCTCTGCATAGTTATGCGGGATTGTCTTCAGTTGTGACAAGCTCCTAGCATAACATTATCAGTCTCTAAAATCCCCCGAAGTCGGAGTGTGGCTGCCCATGTGGCGGGGTAATCAAAAACGGTCACACACGTAATGTTCTCATCCCCAGCTGATGCATTTGTACCATAGTGTTCAAGTACTTCGGCTGTTTGGATGATCCCTGGAGTCTTTAGCCAGGTACGACAACAACAACAACAACAACAACTTCAGATTAGCACTTCTTTTGGTATGTATTCATGAACAGTCAGTCAGAAATGTGTCCATTTAAATTGCGATCTCTTATGTTATCTTAGACAAATACAGGTTTGGTTATGTTCGTGTGTATTCTGATGGTGTTTCGATGATCACATTCTCTTGCACCCCCTTCATGAGGGACAATGGCCAAAACATGAATCAAAGGCTGGGTCCCAATTTACACACCCCCCCCCCCCCCCCGCCCGTGTTGGGCAGGAGTCAAAGTCTGGATCATTTAATCCCCCCCCCCCCCACCCGACAGACACACACACACACACCTGTGTTGTTGGAATCAAAGGGTGGTCAGTTTATCCCCCCCCCCCCCCCCTCCTGTGTTGCGCAGGGCGTCAAAGTCTGGATCAGTTTAATACCACCCCCCTCCCACCCGACACACACACACACACACACACACACACACACCACACACACACACACACACCACACACTCCTGTGTTGGGCAGGCGTCAAAGGGTGGGTCAATTACCCCCCCCCCTCCTGTGTTGGGCAGGGCGTCAAAGGCTGGGTCAATTTGTCCCCCCACCCTTCCCCTCCTGTGTTGGGCAGCGTCAAAGGCTGGTCAATCCCCCCTACCCCCACTCCTGTGTTGGTTGGGGCGTCAAAGGCTGGGGCAATCCCCCCCCCCCCCCTCCCGCTCCTGTGTTGGAAGGGCGTCAAAGCCTGGGTCAATCCCCCCCCCCCCCCTCCCGCTCCCCGTCTTGGGAAGGGCGTCAAAGCCTGGGTCAATTTATCCCCCCCCCCCCCCTCTTGTGTTGGACAGGGCGTCAAAGGCTGGGGCAACCCCCCCCCCCCCCCCCCTCTTGTGCTGGACAACGTCAAAGGCTGGGTCAATTCCCACCCCCCTTCCTGAGTTGGGGAGGGCGTCAAAGGCTGGGTCAATCCCCCCCCCCCCTCTTGTGTTGGGCAGGGCGTCAAAGGCTGGGTCACCCCCCCCCCCCTCTTGTGTTGGACAACGTCAAAGGCTGGGTCAATTCCCACCCCCCTTCCTGAGTTGGGCAGGGCGTCAAAGCCTAGTCAATTTATCCCCCCACCCCCACCCCTCTTGTGTTGGACAGCGTCAAAGGCTGGGTCATTCTCTCCCCCCCCCCCACACACACACACCCCCCTTGTGTTGGACAGCGTCAAAGGCTGGGACAATTTACTCCCCTAACCCCCCACCCCCTCCTGTGTTGGGCAGAGCGTCAAAGGCTGGGTCAATCCCCCCCCCCCCTCCTGTGTTGGGGAAAAGCGTCAAAGGCTGGGTCAGTCCCCCCCCCCTCCTGTGTGGGCAGAGCGTCAAAAGGGTGGGGCAGTCCCCCCCCCTCCTGTGTTGGGCAGAGCGTCAAAGGCTGGGTCAATCCCCCCCCCCTCCTGTGTTGGGCAGGGCGTCAAAGGCTGGGTCAGTCCCCCCCCCCCCCTCCTGTGTTGGGCAGAGCGTCAAAGGCTGGTCAGTCCCCCCCCCCCTCCTGTGTTGGGCAGAGCGTCAAAGGCTGGTCAATCCCCCCCCCCCCCTCCTGTGTTGGCAGGGCGTCAAAGGGTGGGTCAGTCCCCCCCCCCTCCTGTGTTGGGCAGAGCGTCAAAGGCTGGGTCAGTCCCCCCCCCCCCCCTCCTGGTCGGGCAGAGCGTCAAAGGCTGAATCGAACCCCCCCCCCCCACCCAACTCCTGTGTTGGGCAGGGCGTCAAAGGCTGGTCAACCCCCCCCCCCCCCCCAACTCCTGTGTTTGGGCAGAGCGTCAAAGGCTGGGTCAGCCCCCCCCCCCCCCTCCTGTGCTGGGCAGGGCGTCAAAGGCTGGGTCAATCCCCCCCCCCCCAACACTCCTGTGTTGGGCAGGGCGTCAAAGGCTG
>JAFLJL010009803.1:96980-101980 GCA_018398815.1 Conus ventricosus
ACAGCATAGCCGGCAAGGCGAGTGACTATTTGTCCTATGTGTAATGTGTGCACAGCAGAGCGGGCAAGGCGAGTGACTATTTGTCCGATGTGTAATGTGTGTACAGCCTAGCGGGCAAGGCGAGTGACTATTTGTCCGATGTGTAATGTGTGCACAGCATAGCAGGCAAGGCGAGTGGCTATTTGTCCTATGTGTAATGTGTGCACAGCATAGCGGGCAAGGCGAGTGACTATTTGTCCTATGTGTAATGTGTGTACAGCCTAGCGAGCAAGGCGTGTGACTATTTGTCCTATGTGTAATGTGTGCAATGCATAGCAGGCAAGGCGAGTGGCTATTTTTCCTCTGTGTAATGTGTACACAGCAAAGCGGACTAGTCAAGTGACTATTTGTCCTATGTGTAATGTGTGCACAGCATAGCGGGCAGGGCAGGGGCTATTTGTCTTCTGTGTAATGTGTGCACAGCATAGTGGGCAAGGCGAGTGACTATTTGTCCTATGTGTAATGTGTGCACAGCATAGCGGGCAAGGCGAATGGCTATTTGTCCTATGTGTAATGTGTGCACAGCCTAGCCGGCAAGGCGAGTGACTATTTGTCCTATGTGTAATGTGTGCACAGCATAGCAGGCAAGGCGAGTAGCTATTTGTCCTATGTGTAATGTGTGCACAGCATAGCGGGCAAGGCGAGTGGCTATTTGTCCTATGTGTAATGTGTGCACAGCATAGCGGGCTAGGCGAGTGACTATTTGTCCTATGTGTTATGTGTGCACAGCATAGCGGGGAAGGCGAGTGACTATTTGTCCTATGTGTAATGTGTGCACAGCATAGCGGGCAAGGCGAGTGACTATTTGTCCTATGTGTAATGTGTGGACAGCATAGCGGGCAAGGCGAGTGGCTATTTGTCCTATGTGTAATGTGTGCACAGCATAGCAGGCAAGGCGAGTGACTATTTGTCCTATGTGCAATGTGTGCACAGCATAGCGGGCAAGGCGAGTGACTATTTGTCCTATGTGTAATGTGTGCACAGCATAGCGGGCAAGGCGAGTGACTATTTGTCCTATGTGTAATGTGTGCACAGCATAGCGGGCAAGGCGAGTGACTATTTGTCCTATGTGTAATGTGTGCACAGCCTAGCTGGCAAGGCGAGTGACTATTTGTCCTATGTGTAATGTGTGCACAGCCTAGCGGGCAAAGCGAGTGACTATTTGTCCTATGTGTAATGTATGTACAGCCTAGCCGGCAAGGCGAGTAACTATTTGTCCTATGTGTAATGTGTGCACAGCATAGCAGGCAAGGAGAGTGACTATTTGTCCTATGTGTAATGTGTGCACAGCATAGCAGGCAAGGCGAGTGACTATTTGTCCTATGTGTAATGTGTGCACAGCATAGCGGGCAAGGCGAGTGACTATTTGTCCTATGTTTAATGTGTGCACAGCATAGAGGGCAAGGCGAGTGACTATTTGTCCTATGTGTAATGTGTGTACAGCATAGCGGGCAAGGCGAGTGACTATTTGTCCGATGTGTAATTTGTGCACAGCATAGCGGGCAAGGCGAGTGACTATTGTCCGATCCGATGTGTAATGTGTGCAAAGCATAGCGGGCAAGGCGAGTGACTATTTGTCCTATGTGTAATGTGTGCACAGCATAGCGGGCAAGGTGAGTGACTATTTGTCCTATGTGTAATGTGTGCACAGCATAGCGGGCAAGGTGAGGGGCTATTTGTCCTATGTGTAATGTGTGCACAGCATAGCGGGCAAGGCGAGTGGCTATTTGTCCTATGTGTAATGTGTGCACAGCATAGCGAAAAAGGCGAGTGACTATTTGTCCTATGTGTAATGTGTGCACAGCATAGCGGGCAAGGCGAGTGACTATTTGTCCTATGTGTAATGTGTGCACAGCATAGCGAGCAAGGCGAGTGACTATTTGTCCTATGTGTAATGTGTGCACAGCATAGCGGGCAAGGCGAGTGACTATTTGTCCTATGTGTAATGTGTGCACAGTATAGCGGGCAAGGCGAGTGACTATTTGTCCTATGTGTAATGTGTGCACAGCATAGCGGGCAAGGCGAGTGACTATTTGTCCTATGTGTAATGTCTGTACAGCCTAGCGGGCAAGGCGAGTGACTATTTGTCCTATGTGTAATGTGTGCACTGCCTAGCGGGCAAGGCGAGGGGCTATTTGTCCTATCTGTAATGTGTGCACAGCATAGCGGGCAAGGCGAGTGACTATTTGTCCTATGTGTAATGTGTGCACAGCATAGCGGGCAAGGCGAGTGGCTATTTGTCCTATGTGTAATGTGTGCACAGCATAGCAGGCAAGGCGAGAGACTATTTGTCCTATGTGTAATGTGTGCACAGCATAGCGGGCAAGGCGAGTGACTATTTGTCCTATGTGTACTGTGTGCACAGCATATAGCGGGCAAGGCGAGTGACTATTTGTCCTATGTGTAATGTGTGCACAGCATAGCGGGCAAGGCGAGTGACTATTTGTCATATGTGTAATGTGTGTACAGCATAGCGGGCAAGGCGAGTGACTATTTGTCCGATCTGTAATGTGTGTACAGCCAAGCGGGCAAGGCGAGTGACTATTTGTTTTATGTGTAATGTGTGCACAGCATAGCTGGCAAGGCGAGTGACTATTTGTCCTATGTGTAATGTGTGTACAGCCTAGCGGGCAAGGCGAGTGACTATTTGTCCTATGTGTAATGTGTGCACAGCATAGCGGACAAAGCGAGGGGCTATTTGTCCTATGTGGTAATGTGTGCACAGCATAGCGGGCAAAGCGAGTGGCTATTTGTCCTATGTGTAATGTGTGCACAGCATAGTGGGCAAGGCGAGTAACTATTTGTCCTGTGTGTAATGTGTGCACAGCATAGCGGGCAAGGCGAGTGACTATTTGTCCTATGTGTAATGTGTGCACAGCATAGCACGCAAGGCGAGTGACTATTTGTCTTATGTGTAATGTGTGCACAGCATAGCGGGCAAGGCGAGTGACTATTTGTCCTATGTGTAATGTGTGCACAGCATAAGCGGGCAAGGCGAGTGACTATTTGTCCTATGTGCAATGTGTGCACAGCCAAGCGGGCAAGGCGAGTGACTATTTGTTTTATGTGTAATGTGTGCACAGCATAGCTGGCAAGGCGAGTGACTATTTGTCCTATGTGTAATGTGTGTACAGCCTAGCGGGCAAGGCGAGTGACTATTTGTCTCATGTGTAATGTGATGCACAGCATAGCGGACAAAGCGAGGGGCTATTTGTCCTATGTGTAATGTGTGCACAGCATAGCGGGCAAGCGAGTGGCTATTTGTCCTATGTGTAATGTGTGCACAGCATAGTGGGCAAGGCGAGTAACTATTTGTCCTGTGTGTAATGTGTGCACAGCATAGCGGGCAAGGCGAGTGACTATTTGTCCTATGTGTAATGTGTGCACAGCATAGCACGCAAGGCGAGTGACTATTTGTCTTATGTGTAATGTGTGCACAGCATAGCGGGCAAGGCGAGTGACTATTTGTCCTATGTGTAATGTGTGCACAGCATAGCGGGCAAGGCGAGTGACTATTTGTCCTATGTGCAATGTGTGCACAGCCAAGCGGGCAAGGCGAGTGACTATTTGTTTTATGTGTAATGTGTGCACAGCATAGCTGGCAAGGCGAGTGACTATTTGTCCTATGTGTAATGTGTGTACAGCCTAGCGGGCAAGGCGAGTGACTATTTGTGCTATGTGCAATGTGTGCACAGCATAGCGGGCAAGGCGAGTGACTATTTGTCCTATGTGTAATGTGTGTACAGCATAGCAAGCAAGGCGAGTGACTATTTGTCCTATGTGTAATGTGTGCACAGCATAGCGGGCAAGGCGAGTGGCTATTTGTCCTATGTGTAATGTGTGCACAGCATAGTGGGCAAGGCGAGTGACTATTTGTCCTGTGTGTAATGTGTGCACAGCATAGCGGGCAAGGCGAGTGACTATTTGTCCTATGTGTAATGTGTGCACAGCATAGCGCGCAAGGCGAGTGACTATTTGTCTTATGTGTAATGTGTGCACAGCATAGCGGGCAAGGCGAGTGACTATTTGTCCTATGTGTAATGTGTGCACAGCATAGCGGGCAAGGCGAGTGACTATTTGTCCTATGTGCAATGTGTGCACAGCATAGCGGGCAAGGCAAGTGACTATTTGTCCTATGTGTAATGTGTGTACAGCCTAGCGGGCTAGCCGAGGGGCTATTTGTCCTATGTGTAATGTGTGCACAGCATAGTGGGCAAGGCGAGTGACTATTTGTCCTATGTGTAATGTGTGCACAGCATAGCGGGCAAGGCGAGTGACTATTTGTCCTATGTGTAATGTGTGCACAGCATAGCGGGCAAGGCGAGTGACTATTTGTGCTGTGTGTAATGTGTGCACAGCCTATCGGGCAAGGTGAGTGACTATTTGTGCTATGTGCAATGTGTGCACAGCATAGCGGCAAGGCAGTGACTATTTGTCCTATGTGTAATGTGTGTACAGCATAGCAAGCAAGGCGAGTGACTATTTGTCCTATGTGTAATGTGTGCACAGCATAGCGGGCAAGGCGAGGGCTATTTATCCTATGTGTAATGTGTGCACAGCGTAGCGGGCAAGGCGAGTGACTATTTGTACTATTGTAATGTGTGCACAGCATAGTGGGCAAGGCGAGTGACTATTTGTCCTATGTGTAATGTGTGCACAGCATAGCGGGCAAGGCGAGTGACTATTTGTCCTATGTGTAATGTGTGCACAGCATAACGGGCAAGGCGAGTGACTATTTGTCCGATGTCTAATGTGTGCACAGCATAGCGGGCAAGGCGAGTGACTATTTGTCCTATGTGTAATGTGTGCACAGCATAGCGGGCAAGGCGAGTGACTATTTGTCCGATGTGTAATGTGTCAACAGCCTAGCGGGCAAGGCGAGTGGCTACTTGTGCTATGTGTAATGTGTGCACAGCATAGCGGGCAAGGCAAGTGGCTATTTGTCCTATGTGTAATGTGTG
>JAFLJL010009803.1:112891-128319 GCA_018398815.1 Conus ventricosus
ATGCTAGTATAAGGGTTCAGCGGGTACAGTTCGGCCTTTCAAGGGAACTGACTGTCTTTTTCATCATGTGATGTCACCCTTGGAGACGGCCTAACCCAACACGAGTCGCTTAAACCAGTCTGTCATTTTTTTGTTTGTTTACATTTTTTCTTTACAGCTGATTGTACCCTCGTGATGCAATCGCCCGTAGGGTCTATGAATAGGAACGTCACATGGATCGTTCGATGTCATCACCGAGCATCCTGGGTCATGTGATTCGTCCTAAGGCGCTGTCGTCATGTGCTCCTCCGCATGCTCCTCCGCATTTGAGGCGTGAGACCTCCCTCACCTTACTACTCAGTATACCTATCACAAGACCAATGCCCTGAACCAATTCGTTTGGCGATGTTGGCGTCGGGGACAATGCAATGCAAAACTTGTTACAAGACCATTTCAGAGAGATGCCATTAATCCAGACATTCAGGTTATGGGGAATGTGGGTGCTCACAACCACCACCCTCCTGATACAGATTTAATTGCTTTTGGTCGAATGAAGAGCCATCTTGTCCAAGAGCGTCGGAAGACCCCACACGCCCAGCAAGGCGCATCTATCATGCCGCCGCAGAGCTTCAAAGACGGTTGCTTCAGGGGGAGGAGATGTGCAGGTGCTACCTCCACTTGAGTCAGTAAGATCAACCATTGAAAGAGCCAGAAGACAACATGTCCCCACAATACCCCCAACAGTGGCTGATGTTGAAATTGAAGGCGTTTGGGGCCAAACGTGGAACCAGGACAGGTTTCTTCTTGAGATTGACAACCGTGCAGGATTTGTAATTTTTGTCACAGATGAAAGCCTTGAATCAATTGGAAGATGTACCTGTTTCTTCATGGATGGAACATTTCATGCATGTCCAAGACCGTTCTCTCAGGTGTTCACCATCCTTGGGAATCTGCACGGTTTTGTAATTCCTTTCGTTCACGTGTTAATGGCCAACAGAGGAGCTGGAACTTACAGAAGCATTTTTCAAGTCTTGAAAAGAACTGTTCGACATCTAACACCATCACTGGCGTCCCCGCATCATTGTCTGTGACTTTGAAATAGCTCTATGGGGAGCTGTGCAGATGGAGTTTCCCGCTGCTGCACTCTCAGGTGTTACTTTCAGTGGACCCAAAGTTTGTGGAGGAAAGTTCAGGATCTTGGCCTTGCAGGTCAGTACCGGCAGAACAGACGATTACGGAAGCTCGTACGGAAGGCTATGGCACTGGGCTTTTTGCCACTGGCCCTGGTAAGAATCTCTTTCCAGCAGCTGCTGCATTCTGAGAACACTCAGAGACTGATTCAAACTTATCCTGAACTTCAAGAGTTCCTTGTGACGTACCTGCAAAATCGCTACATTCTCGCCAATGCTCAGTTCCCACCTGCTGATTGGAATGTTTTCAACAGAGACATGGACCAACGAACAAATAATTCTGTTGAATGTAAGTATGCGCCCATATCCACAAAATCCCTATCCACCCCTTCTACATGAACGTCCAAGAATGATTGCAATTTGTAAACGTCGCTTTAGCCATGTGGAATCAACTCCCACAAATAAATTCCAAAAATAATTATTTTTTTCAAAGTAACATTACACCAGTTTTGTCAACATCTTTACTTGTGTTTAGTCTCCAAATTAGGAATACATCACGTGTGATACATATTTAAATTGATGTTTCTTTTTTTTTTTTTACATTGAAAAACCCCCTTTTTTGTGTTCGTAGGTCCGTCCGTCCGCATTCATATTCAGGATCAATGGATGGATTTGGACCAAATTGGCAAAAACCCATGCAGGCGCATATGGGACACTCTCCCCTCCATTTGTTAATCCTTCGTTTAAAGGTCAAGGTCACGGGGGTCAAAAACCCTAAAAATTATAAATGTGAATATCGACTTGAGCAACAACAGGGAACCCAAATTAACTTACATGTATGTCAACTGGGGATGGAACACATTGAATGGCTTGTCCATCTTGTTTTTTTTTTTTGTTTTGCAACCCATGCGTTTCTTTTGTTTTTAGTAGTATATATGAATCCTTTTATTTGGGGTGTGAGACATTTTTCCCCCTGCCTGTTTAGGACTTTCTCCAGAGCTCTGGTGGGGGTTCTTCATTTAGTGTACAATAATGAAGTAATTTGCTGTTGGTATATAAATATTGGTTTTTGTTTTGTTTTTTGAAAGCCTACCATCATTCGTTGAACCAGCTGGTGGGTGTTCGCCATCCAAACCTTTGGCACTTCTTTTCGCAAACTGAAAGACTGTCAAGCGGAACTGAGACCAAACTGACGGCTGCCAAGCAAGGAATACCCCAAGACAGCGCCGCAGAAAGTGGCGCATTCTGGCCCAGCACGCATTTGCCGCCTCAAGCAGCAGTATACAAACGGCGCGAGAAACCGGGATTCATATTGGAGAGCTATCACTCAGTCATTTGGAGGCCCCTTCCCTTAGTTCGCCCAAAGATTTTTGGGTTCGATCATTCAATCTGAAGGCATGCACATCGGGATATCAGCAAGTGACTGTGCACAAAACATCCATACTGACTGTTATATTCTCGTTGGTTTAGTTCACTTAATATTTCAGTTAAACTCAATGGTGTTTTACTTGATTTATTGAATACAAAATCGCAAAGTGAAAGCATGCCCCTGAAAGCAAACCATGGGGATATCACCAGCAGTGACCCGTCCTTGACCTGCCCCAAAGCATCCTGTACTGACCGTAACATTCTCTTTTGCTTTAATTTCAGTTTATGTTTCAGTTAATTAAACTCCGTTGACGTTACATTTGATTTTAATTCAATACATAAACCGCATCTGAAAGCATTCGCATCGGGATACACAGCAATGACTGTCCATTCAGTGACGACTCAAAGCATACCGCATTGACAATGTAAGTTCTGTTTGTGACCAATTTTTAAACATTTTAAAAATGATTTTTTTAAATGATTTTGTATAATTCATTGATTCGCACTTTCAAAAGTCCACAGAAAATCAGAGGCCTACAATTTGAATTCTTTGTTTTCTATTAGTTTTTTTTTTTTTTTTTGGGTTTATTTTTCTTTTTAATTTCTTTATTACGATCATATAATCCGTCAAGCAGAAACGTTGGTTTATACATGCATATCCCATACATGTTTTCAATATTTCTACTATATATGCATTTTCTAATAAACACATTTTCCAATTAACTTAACGGTGCACCACATGTTTACACACATATAATAAGAATAACAATGTAACATACATACACGTTTACAAAGGGGTTATAGGAATTTAGGATATGATCTCGGCGGAGACATTATTTTTAATAAGAAAATGTTTATCACCAAAAGTAAATTAGAAAAAGAGACGTGCCATGACCCCAAAAGTAAATATTTTGAAGTAGCCTAATAGTTTCATGTCGTATCTTTTCTCCCTTTAAACCATCCTTCTAAAACCCACCCCTCCCCTCCTCCCACCCCATTTTCTTATTTTATCTCAGGCTCACTCACTCACTTCGTCTTTCTCTCGCTCACATTCTCTAACACAAATATACCTGGTTTTACTTTTTGCTTGTTTTGTTTCATATTAGGTTATACTTTCTCTGTGACTCAATATATGAATCCAAAAATATAACTATAAAAAAGGTTTAGGGTAGGTATCACAATGAGAAACCGGAAATATGGATTAAGAACGTAGTGACTGGGTATGTGGAACACAGCTTTAATAAACAATATAAGGTGATCTTTTACTCAAATTTCTGTTATGGATTTATATGCATCCCAGTCAGTTTCACATTGGTCAGATTTCATCAACAGTTTATGGTTGAAAAGTTCTATCTTATATCCATTTTCATCTTGTTCCGGAATGAGTTAAGTGTAGGAATTATTTTATCCAGCCCTGCATTGATATATATGAAATTTTGCGCACAACAAAATATAATCAAAAACATAGTCACTTTTAAAGTTTTGTTTCAATACCAAAATAAATGATGCGTTCGTTTAAATCTACTTTATCTATATTGGGGCAATGTGCTTTGAGATCGTTTTGAAACTCTTTCAGAAGTTTTGTGTGTGAACGCATTCCCACCAGACCGTGCTTTATACTGTCTTTTTCTCTCAAGCACAAAACAACAGCTGTTGCTTTGTACTACTCCCATTTCTCTAAAAACCACTTTTGTCGGCAGTAAAAACGATGGAGAACTCTAACCTGAAACCATCTGAGTTTTATCTCGTTAATTTTAAACGATTTTTTTCAAAACAATTTTTCCAATCTATCTCTCTTTTAAAAATAGTTTCCCATTTATTGCAAAAGTGTGGTCTTTTTCTATTTTCCTTAAGCACGCCCGTAGAATTTTCTTGAACCCCTTACATTTTCTATTAACATACGTATTGACTTAGGTTCACGGCCCTCTTCAGAATCTTCAATTTTTATACTGTTCCTTTGACGTATTTGTTAATGGAGGTCATGCAACTTAAATATGTTAGTGGTTAACGTGATGTCGTGTTTTGAGTTGAAGTCTTGGTATGAAGCTGCGTTACCATAGTTATCAACAAATCCCCAATACAGAATATGCCTTTAGTTGCAAATTCTTTTAAAAGTACATGTTTCCCGCCAATTTTCATATTCTTATTATAGAATTTTGGGTTCCGCAAATAAGTTCCTCTGCTTTTAGGTTCGAGTTTATTTCTAAACATTTGATATATCTCAAAAGTACCCTTTTCCAAAATTTATTGGTGTGTTTAATATCTGGAGAAGAAATCGGGGACCAAATAGCGTCCAGTTTTCTGCGTCTTTAAAACAATGAAAGAACACTTGTTTCCATTTATGATTACTATTAAATGAAATTTTTCGAAACCACGTTAATTTCAATGCTTCATATAGCAGTAAATATTTTGGTACCCCATTCCACCGTCGCGTATATTTTTAACTGACGTATTTCTATTAATTCTATCACGTTTATCGTTCCATATAAACTTAAAGCAAATTTTTTGGAGATTTTCAATAAAGTTGTCGGGAGGGTTTGGAAGTAACAACCTAGATGAACTAGTTTTGACAGAACCATCGATTTTAGAAACAGAAAACCCTTCAAGAGGGTTATCAATCGCTTCATCCATATATTTAATAACATTTTTATTTCTTGGAATTTTTCATCAAAATTTAGCCGTGCACAATCTTCCAGGTCTTTAGCAAAATATATACCAAGTATTTTAAATTTTGGGGGATTCCATTTTAAATTTAAGGTGTGGCATGAATTTGATGTCACTGTTCATCTTTCTGCCGAGCCAAACAACAAACGTTTCCCAACATTAAGTTGTAATCCCGATTTGTTTCCAAAATCTGTTAACCCGTTGAGCGCCTTTAGTCAGTCAGCTGACGCGGAAATAAAAGTGCTTTTCCATGTGCCTAGGGGCAGTCCCCTGACGTCATGCATTTTTCTTGATTTTTTCATTCGTTACTATTTCTATCAAGGGACTCAAATAGAGTTTGCGTAGAAAGCCTTATATGTCTGTAGTCTTAAAATAATATGTAAATGACCACACGTGGGGGAAAGCCCATTTATTCTTATCACTGACTGGGTGACCAGCCAGCACTTCGTGTCTCGCTTGCAAAAAATGGCGGGGGCAACCTGACAAGCTCACGACCAAGTCAACGTATTTACACTGAGCGGGGCCTCTGCTGATGATTTTTGACAAACACAAAAATCTTTTATTCAACGACTAACTCGAGCATGAAGGTGAGATGATAGTGGTGGAAATTGCCGACCATATTCGTCAGTTATTTGAGTAGGGCTCTGTGACCTCTCAGTGTGTGTTTAGCTGCAGCGTCAGTCGAACGAGCCAGCCAAGTGTGTACTCTGCACTGCGTCTGGGGTCCAGTGATTTGAAATCAGTGCGAGAGGGGATCGTGGCCTGCTCGCGGGCCCTGACACAGTGCAGACGAAAAGGTAGGGAAAAATGAGGAGTGAAAGAGAGGGTTGAGTTGAGCAAGGGGTGGGTGGGGAGGGGGGGGGTGGGCGTGGTCGTGGACTGGCAGTCTGCACGAGTGTGACGTCTTTTATAGACTTTCCCAAAATGTTTTACTTTCATTTACATGTAGTGTGACAATCAAACTTTTTTTTTCAACTTTTTTCTGTGTGTTCTTTTTGGATGGTAAATACATATGTTTTTGATCGTGCAAAAAAAACAATCCAAAATCTACAAGCCTAAATATTTTGTATTATCAAATTAAAACAAAGAAGCCAGATTCAAAAACTTCATTCAAATTTTCCTTCAAAATGATAAATTTCATTTTTCTACTTTTGTTTGTTTCTGACTAGGGAAATTTTTGTTAATATGACCCCCAAATATTAATTTTTTTCCCCCGGGACCTGGGAAAAACCTTTGTTTGTACATTGTGAGCACTGAACGGGTTAATACCTTGAAAGTTAATTCAATGTTCCCCTGTCCCCGTTTTGGAAAATTCGGTGTCAACGGCAAAATTGGGATATCTTATGTTCTGTTTGGGCCTATTTTAATCCTTGAACTTGTGTTTTCTCGTATCTTTTAAATTCTAAGATATTCACACAAGTATGAAAAAATTTTGGCGATAACCGGGCCCCCTGTCGGCCAGCCTCTCTTTATTTCGAACCAAAGGAGCGTTGACCGTTAACAATAAACTTTGATTTTTTAATTGTAATAGAAAGTTTTGACACCTTTTTATGTTTCCCTTTATTAAAAACCCATGGCTCCAAAACTTTAAACATTTTAAAACCCAGTCAAAGGAAATCGAATGCCTTTTCAAAATCTATTTCCAATAATAGTCCCGCATTTTTGGGGACTTGGCAAAAAGATAATATATATTTTAACTATTATTATTACCCTTTTATCTTTTTAGTCATAAATCCTGATTGATCTCGGGTAATAATCTTTTGGGGGAACCTTCTTTAATCTCCTAGAAATAAAATGTTTTAGCAATTTTGTACACAACATTTAAAAAGAGAGATTGGCTCCCGTTTTTTTTAGATAAATCTTCTCGATTATCATCTTTTGGAGAATTAATAATTTTCCTTCCTTTTGTGTTTGGACCCTTTCTCCTTTGATAAAGCCTTCGGGTTTTTTAAGACCTCACGACCACTCACCAATTCTTTTTTTCCCCCAAAAACCTAAAAAACTTACGTAAACCCAACCGATCCTGGGGCTCTTGCGTTTTTTCATAATTTTTCAAAGACTTTTGTGGCTTCTTCAAAACGTTTTTTACCTTCTAAACTTTTTCGTCATTTTCTGACAATGTGGGTATATTTTGTTCCTTTTCTTCATTTCAAGTTGTCATGTCTTTTTTTTTCATTTCAATCTTTTCGTAAAAGATTTTGTTTTATAGACATATCACTTGTTTTAATCTAAAGGTACCATCGTTTCGTACCCAAATTTTTTTTCATTTGTTTATTTATATAGTTTCTTTTTTCTAACCCACAAAGGAGTACCTTCCATTTTCTTTGCCTAATTTCTTTAATTTTCTATTTTTATTTCTTTATTTCTTGGAGTATAAAGATTGCTTTAATTGGTTTTTTCTAATCTTCATTTCGTTCTCGAGACCGTTTTTCTAGCCTTTATTTTGCTTTCTTTTTCATTGTAAATAACGATGGTTTTACTCTAAAA
The DNA here is from genome assembly GCA_018398815.1 of Conus ventricosus. Classification (NCBI taxonomy): domain Eukaryota; kingdom Metazoa; phylum Mollusca; class Gastropoda; order Neogastropoda; family Conidae; genus Conus; species Conus ventricosus. The sequence continues at coordinate 120,520 of JAFLJL010009803.1, forward strand.
TTTTTTCATAAAACACAAGGTAGCTGGTTGAGATAGTTAAAAATGAAAAATCTAAGTTGGTATTTCCGGTAGTTTTTCTATCATACGGGTGTCGCTGCATGTGAAACTATCTTTTCTATGAAGACCATTTATTTCTTAATGTATTCCTGTCTTTTAACATTTACAGTTTTTTTTCCGAATGTTTCTCTTGCTTTCTCCCAAAAGCATTCCTTTTATCAATGAATGGTCAGTTTTGATTCGCATTTATTTCTTCGGAGTAATGTAATTTTCTACTTCTCAGAAGTAAAGAAAAAAGTCTAATCCTTGCTGTAATGGTTTACTCTTTCCTTTCCCAAATTTAAAACGTTGTAAAATTCGATTGTATTCCCTCTCCAAATATCTACCAAGAAATGTCATCTATCACTCCTCTACTTTTTTCTTGCTCAATATTATCATGTTTGTAATTACAATAATCTAAGTTTGGGGTTTAATACTAAATTCCGTCCCCCTTGCATAAAAAAGAAATTTTCGCAGTTTAATTCTCTTATTTCTATTTGTTAGTTCATAAAAAATCAGGGTTTTCCTATTAGGTCCATATATTTCAAAACCCCGACAAAATCAAGTCCATGATGCACAGTAGCACTGAAAATTTCCTGTTTGTATATACGCTATAAAAGCGCCTTTTATCTAATTTTCAAAATTGGGTTTTTAAAAAGGTATTGCCACACCCTTGAATTAGTAGTATTTGAACAAAAGAAAAGGAAGAAAAACCCCCATTCGCATAGTAAATGTTTCTCAAGTTTTGGAACAAAATATGTACTTGTATAAGTATACATTTAAATTCTTTGGGCTTAAATAGTTTTAAGACGTCTTTCTTTTTTAAAGTCCCCCAAACCTTGACAGTTTCATTTAAACAACTGTGATTCTAGCATTTCATATTTACAAGTGGTATAGTAAAGATTAATACTTTAACATACCACCACAGAAAATACACTAAAATCATCGATATTCTGCATTCCATGATTAAACAAAGCGAAAAAAAATGAAAAAATTTTTTTCAATCCCTTTTCTCATCGATTTTTCTTACAAAATTCCGCTATCATACTTCATTCAATCGCCCTTTCCGTTCCTTGTTGTCCTGACATGGTTGCAATATAAGGATTTAAAAAGCATATAAGTCCCCTTAATATAATGAGGGAAAAAAGGGAAAATGGAGAACTGTTTTGCCATAGCATCGCACCTACAGCTGCACGTAGTCAAGTTCTTAACTGTTAAATAGACCCAAACCCCTTTACATACACTGAATTAATTAAAACAAAATTTACACAAAAAGACGTTTTTAAACATTAAATTTAAAAAAACCCAAAAAAAAAAAGAAACACACTGAAATGAGAAATAATCAAATAAATACGTTTGGTTGTGGTGGGGAGGGGAATCGTAAAAAACCCTCATTTCCTCACTGTCTATCCATAACCTCATTCTCCTCTCTTAAAAAACTTGAACATCAGGGAAAATTTTCCCTGTAAGTTATCCTTTTAAAAAATCTTAGGGTCCTTAATCCTGCTCTTAAGTATGAGGAAAAGGAAAAAAAATCTATTAAAAGGAAAAAAAAAAGGGAGAAAAAAGGTAAATGTAGCCAAATGTAATCAATACCAAAGATATTTGTTACAGAAAGGGCCGGAGGAGGGAGATTTTCAAAACGGTTAAGGTAGACTGTCATAAATGAACAGATAGGGTGAAAGATAAGCAAAAGATTTTTAAAAAGCGGGTACGAAGGGCATGGGCTGTTCTCTTTACCATAGTCCTTCATTTACTCTCCCCTTTTTCTGTTTACATTTCTTTACTACCTTAGATATAATGTTGAATTTCCCAAAGGGCCCCGAAGTTGCGCAGTCATCCGAAAAGTCTACTGTAAATCAATACCATTGGAAGGGGGCTGGGGGGGGACAGGGTGGACAAGGACGAGGAGTTCAAGAGGTGTGTGAGCCCATTAGTAACTACTGACACTCCTTTTGGTAATTGGACTTGGATTTTTTTTTTCCCCTTTTTTTTTGTACTTTTCAGTAAAGGTGTATGTCCAAGGGTGTTTCTCAACAATTTTTTCCAGAGTCATTTACATGGTGTGATTTTTTCATCCACCAAATCATTTCCCCGAATCGTCGTCTGATGAGCGAGTGTCTTTTCGAAGTTGAGGAACGATGCTGGTCTTCCTCGCCGTTACAGTCGTCGAGGATGTCCATTTTGACCCCCTCCTGTCTGGTTCCTCTTTTCTCCTTGGTTGTCTGAAAGGCAGATTTTTTCCCTTTCTGACGTGTTGTGGCGAAGCCTGGGGGCGGATACCGGGGTTTCCCTTTATTTGTTTGTCGCTGTTAGGCGAAGGGGGGGCGTTTGAAGATTTGGGGAGGGGGAATTTTTGAAGATTGGGCATGTTCCGGTCTCTCGCTTTCCTCCTTCCAAGCGGCTGCCCTTTTTCTCGTTTGACGATTTTTTCCCCTTTTTCGTAAAGCATGAATAATGCCTTCTTTTTTCCGGTGTTCTTTACTCCCGGGGGGTTTGTTTTCAAGTTCAGCCCGTATGTTCAGTGGGGTTTAAAGGGCTTCCACAATCCCCTTTTTGCTGCCTTAAAATTTCCCACTTTTTTGAAGCATTTGGTTTCTGGTTTTTCTTGATATGAACTTGACTATTATTGGCCTTGGTTTTCCCCCCCTGGTGCCCACCCTGTGTGCAATACTGATATCGTTTGTTGAAATGTGGCCCAGTCCCATTACTTTTTGTATTACCTCCAATACTTTTTCTTCACATTCTTGAGTACTTTCCGTCCCGCTCTTTATAACACCAAGGAAGCGAACACAATCCCGTCTCTGATATTGCTCCAGAATCATTTCTTCGCTCCCTCTCCGCTTCCAATGATTGTTTTAACCCTCTCACTTCGTGCTGTAAGTCTTCAATTAGATCTTCTTGGTTTTCGATCATCTCTTTCAGGGTATCGTTCTCTTTTTGAAGATCAAAGATTTCACTTCTTAACCCTTCAATTTGCTGTGTAATTTTATTCGATAATTTGGTTTCACTGTTTTCAATCACTTTGTGAATGAATTCAAGTTTCTGAGTCAGTGTCTCTTGTAACTTTGCAATCTGTTCTGAAACGGTAAACTGATCTCCTGACGGTTCGTTGCTCCCCTCAGTTGTAAATGTCTTATTGCTGCTAGTCATGTCTCCTGATCTCCCTACAAAATTAACAAGGCTTTGCTGTCCGTTATTACTTAACAATGGTCTTTGAGATGACGAAGATCTTGATTTTTTATGTTTATTGGCACTTGATGTTTCCAGTGAGTTATTATTTTGAGTACTCACATCTGATGATCTTGACGTATTTTTCCGCTTGTTGGGACGAGGCATTTCATCACAATTCGGCGAAGGAAGAGAAAAAAATTATTTGAGAATATTTTGACAGCACTTTCATCATCACATTGAAACTAAGCTTTGCAGCACCATGTCTTTTTTGAGACAATCACATACAGCTCATCGCGTGATTTGTTTACAGTGAGTCTTACAACAAGAAAACCGGTTCAGCGGAACTCTGCGATCATGCGTCCGTCTCCGTCGGTGAACAAGAGTCAAGTCAGTTCTTTGTTTTTGTTAAACAAATATTAAGCCATTACATGCTTGTATAAAACAAAGGCAACTCGCTCTTTTTTTTTTAGTTCATGTTTCTATTAACTTGATCAAGTTGTTTCTTTGTTGACTAAAGTTCATTGTCTGCTTGTTAAAAAAAACTTTAAAATGTAACCCTCTCTTTGTTTCGGTTTGAAATTAAAAATCTACATGGCATTTCATTTGACTTGGTCCTGTGATGGATTTTTTTTCATTCTATATTTCATTAATATATTTTAAACCTGCTTGGAAAAAACCCAGAAAAGGCTGTCTCTCTGTCTCTCTCTCTCTCTCTCTCTCTCTCTCTCTCTCTCTCTCTCTCTCTCTCTCTCTCTCTCTCTCTCTCTCTCTCTCTCTCCGCTCCCTCCTCTCTCATAAAAAAAATGACTGTTTCGGTATGCCGGGTTTTTCCAAAATGGGCACAATGGGACGGGGCACAATGGGACGGGGGCACAATGGGACGGGGGCACAATGGGACGGGGACACAATGGGATGGGGCACAATGGGACGGGGACACAATGGGACGGGGACACAATGGGACGGGGACACAATGGGACGGGGGCACAACGAGGACCGCCCCACTGGGGGCACAAAGCACGCCAGTTTGCCGCCCTATTATAAACATGTCCGCTGCATGCAAACTCACGCTTCTAACCACATCGTTTCGCCAACGTCGTACACAGACAAGGAACTAACAAGAAAAAAAGAGAAATTTCCAACTGGGCCCTGTGTCTGTGTTTGGAGCCGAGAGAGACACACAGCAACAAAAGCTGTACGAAATAAATCAACAGCCGTGCTTGCCAATGAAGGCAGTGTCACAGGCGCCTGATATCAGTTCACGTTTTTTCCAGGTTATCCACAGGAAACGACACGCAGAGAACGACTTTTCTGCCGAGGACAACGGAAGGGCAGTGGCGTCAAAAGAGCTATGATCCTTGAGGAAAATCGCATAGTGACGGGAAATGGTAATTTTCTTGATGATCACAGCTATTTTCTTTGGATTGACAACTGTTTTCCAGGGGTTTTTTTTCTTTCCTTTTTTTCTTCTTTTTTTTTTTGTTGTCCGAAGGATAATAACTGTTTTCCCTGCGAATCACTATTATGTTCCCTATTTTCCCTGGGACGATAAGTGTTATCTTTGTTTCCCTGAAGAAAACTAGCGTTATTGCGAGGAAAAATGGCATCAGGGAAATATCTTTGTTCATTTTCTACTATGAAGGCAAATGGGAACAGGGAAAATAAGATATAAACGTACTCCCAGTTTATCTTGAATACGCGTGAGATATTCCAAAAAGAGGAAAAACCGTTATGAGCCGTTATATCCATTAGTAACGGCTATTCTGGTAAACATGGGCCATCATCTGTGACCCATAATGAACATACCTTCAAATCTTCAGAAAGATCGGCCAAATACTGAGATTTTCCAAAAGAAGAAAACTGTCATGGACGCAGTAGCCGTTAATAACGGCTATACGGTAAAATAAACACATCGGGCGTCATCCGTAACCTATAGTGAATATACCTACAAATTTTCAGAAAGATCGGCACAGTGGTTTTGTCTGGAGCGAATGGAGCACATTTTGACCACGGACGGACAGACGGACGGACGGACGGACAGATAGACAGACATACACACACACACACACACACACACACACACACACACACACAACCACACACACACACACACCACACACACACAGCATTTCTTCGTTCCCGTTGTAAAGTAGTCCCTGTTCTATAAGAACTGGGAGTACAAAAAATTGGAATGATAGTTATAATCAGTCCAGCTGAGAATCCTTCTTGTTTTCCTAACACTGATAATTACTATTTTCCTTGGGAAAACTAGAACAATACATTTGATCCTTCGGTGAAATAGGGAAAGCACTCATTATCCTGAAGAAAACAGGCCGAGCCTCAGGAGAACTGCTCAACCCCATTTCCCTGAACGATAATAGCCTCTTTTTTTTTTCTGGGGGAAACAGCTATCATCGGCTTTTTGAAGCTAGCATGCTACCATAGGGACACTGGCGGCAGACGATATTGAAAGTACTGCGCACAGTAACATCACTGGTACACACTTTGTACACACTTTGTACACACCAGATGAAGATAAGTGGGTCTCAGTGTAATCAGACAGACGGGCATTTGTACGGAGAGAGAGAGAGAGAGAGAGAGGAGAGAGAGAAGAGAGAGAGAGAGAGAAGAGAAGAGAGAGAGAGAATACACACACACACACACACACACACACACACACACACACACACACACACACACACACACACACCACACAACTGGGTAGGGAGAGAAAGAGAGAGAGGGGGAGGAGAGGGAGGAACGGAGAGAGAGAGCCAGACAGACAGACAAACACCACACACACCACACACGCGCTCGCGCAGTGAGACAGCCAGCCAGAACAGACAGAGAAGAGAGACAGATAGCCAGACAGACAGACAGACAGAGAAGAGATGCAGACAGACAGACAGAGAAGAGAGACAGAGACAGCCAGTTAGACAGACAGGTAGAGGCAGTGCGTGCTCGCGCGCGCGCATGTGTGTATGTGTGTGTGTGTGTGTGTGTGTGTGTGTGTGTGTGTGACACAGAGAGAGAGAGAGAGAGAGAGAGAGAGAGAGAGAGAGAGAGAGAGAGAGAGGAGAGTACAGTGTCGTGGTGTGGAACGAACAAGCCAAGCTACAGAGGTGAAGGCCGAATGTGCGGTGGTGTCACCTGACAGACACATCTAATCAATAGCAGCCCCTACCCCCCCCTCCCCCCTCCCCCCCCCCCCCCCCCCCCCCCCCCCCCCATACGCCGACACAGCTGCCACCCCGGGGCTCTCACTGTTGTGGTGTCTCTCCCCCACTCTTCCCTTATATTCCTTCTCCCTCAGACATTCGATCGTGACTCCGTAATGGGGTGGGGGAAAAAAGGGGATTCCCCGCCCGCCCCGTGACCATGACAACACGAACAGTTGACGCACGCGCAAAGTACTGAGTGCAGAGCACAGGTGATAGATCAGACTCTCTCAAACAAGCTTGAGTGAGATGTGGAATCGATTCTCTCTCTCTCTCTCTCTCTCTCCTCTCTCTCCTCCATCTCCTCTCTCTCTCTCTCTCTCTCTCTCTCTGCTTATGCTAATATCTGCTTATCATTGTAGAATTAGATTACAATGTTGCTATGTTGAATTGTCAGTATGAATGATATAATGTTGAAATAATCTATGCAGGACAAGGACAGAATGTAAGACTAGGCTTTGGCCTAAAATCTCCATCCTTCCGTATTAAGGATCAATCAAATCAATCAATCAATCAACCTGTGTGCGTCCGTGTGTGTGTGTGTGATGGTGTGGTGTGTGTGTGTGGTGTGTGTGGTGTGTGTGTGTGTGTGAGAGAGAGAGAGAGAGAGAGAGAGAGAGAGAGAGAGAAGAGAGAGAGGAGAGAGAGAGAGGGTGAGCATTGCGACGAGAATGTGTGTGTGTGTGTGTGTGTGTGTGTGTGTGTAATTCTCAAATCAAAACACGGCACAAATGGCTCAGGCTAACCATTCTAACACTTACACAAACGGCCATCTTTGAAGATCAGCATGTAGGTTTCAGTTTCGTGATTCTGTACCATCATGACTTGCGAATGGTCATAATGAACTGTGCAGTTGGTGCACGTTTTTGTTTACCTGCCGATGGTGTGCCCTACGTGACTTGCGAATGTCATGATAAACTGTGCATTGTGCACGTTTTGGTTTACCTACGAGGTGTGCCCTACGTATATTTTGTGTACATTCAAGCCTCCATAACAATTGTAAGGTGTACAGGTCAATCATATCCAAACTGACGACTGACCTCCCAAACTGAAGAGGATTGGTTGGAATACAAGTATTAGGCTACATGTAAAATGGATGTGTCGTTTGCGCTGAAACCTTTGCGCTCTGGCTGTCGTAGACCTGTGAAAATAGAACAGGTGGCTGACAGAGACAGCATGCATGCACTCGAATGTCTGCTGCAAACAGTCAGTGATCAGGATGTGTACAGTCATGTACAAAACCATTGACACAGCCAAGTAGTACCTAATTTACCCTTCTACCCCCCGCATTGAAATACTGTCACTCGCAGGCGGGTTCCCGCTCGGGTTACTTCGTTTTTCCCGGGAAAAAGAAAGGGTTTCTCCCCTCTGCAAA
>JAFLJL010009803.1:129319-166819 GCA_018398815.1 Conus ventricosus
AATTAGAAACTCTTTCTGCGTTCTTTATAACAGGATGTAAATGTGCTAAAACACACCACATAAAACACATGTTGTCAGGATTTTTTATGTTTAAGACTGCTCATTTTAAAACTAATTCTTTTGGGAGAGGAAGGTAAGAATTGCCAACTATAGGATAGAACTTTGTTTGTCTTAATTTGATTTCAAGGGCCGTTCCTTCAGACCACCCAGAACCCCTTAACTTTGCTTCTTCACTTGCATGGTTAAACTGTGTAAGCATGTAATCAGCCCAGTTAGAATTAAAGTCGCAATAGCTAATAACTTCTTTCTGTTTAGTTGAAACCCAGACTTCCATATTACTATCATCGGGTGTTATATAATCAATCAGAATGGCCAACAACACTTTTACTGGCGGTTCCATCTTAAGAGACTCTGGATTTTAGAAATAGCAGTGCTACGCTTTCATGAACATTTGTGGGTGTTAATGATGCTCATGTCTACTTCGCTAAACATATTAATTAATTGTTTGTCACTACCTTTCACCATTGCGCTGGCTGGCAGTATTTCAAACTCAGACGTGTTTGTGAGGCTCATTTTTAACTCAAATATTACGTAAATTAAAAAAAAAATGTATATAAAAGTAAGTAAAGCGGGGCTTTTATTCTTCACCCAAGCGTTGCAACACTTCAAGACACGTTAACCTTACAATAACGCCTGCTAATATTTTAGCTTTTCTGAATCACTACAGTCAATGTTTATCGCTTTGATTGCTTCGTTAAATAGTTCACTATGATCTTTTATTATATTGTTTACATCATTCTCAAACCCAAATTCACTAAAATCAATGTTTAATACTTCATTGTTTCGTCAAATATTTCATTACAATTCTTTAAATCAGATTCGCTGAGTTCAGGAGCCATTTTTTTTTAATATAAAAGAAATAAAAAAATAATTGTAAATTCAGTTATTATTTATTACTCATAGTCTTTTCTAATCGTAAAAACTGACCAGGTTTAAAGGTAACAGTTACTCCTTCAAGATCATCAGACACATGCAGGTCAGCATCTTCGGGGCAATATTATCAAGTAAAATAGCAAAAAGCTTTATAATTGGTTTAGGCCAAGACTTGGGATTATACTAACGGCTTTCAATACGCTTTCTCGAATAGTTAAACTTTCAAAAAGTTCTGTTATAAATCCATCAAACATGTCCTTTAAAACTTCTTTATCAACTCCAGCATTAATCGCCCACGACAAATCATCAAATATTTCTGTAAGCTTTATAACACGGGGGGGTTCTTTTTTTAAAACCGATTAAAAAACAAAAATTTAAAAAAAATAAGAAAGTCGCAGCATTTCTGGAGTGGATTGCCCGCCATAAAAATTTTTAAAATATTTGGGGATTAAATTTTCCGGGGAAGAGAAGGTAAAAAGTTTTTTTCACGACACCATCCTTATCTAGCACGTAAGCCCCGTTTTAATGTGTTAATAACGTCAATTTTTGAGGTTTTTGGGGTTTAATTTTTTTAAAAAAGGGGGTTTTTTTTTGGGCCCAAAAAATTGACGTGAGGACTTTTTGTATTGAAAAAGGGGGTTATCGGCAAAATAAGGGGGTGAGCTTGAACAACATTTCCCTTCTTCACAACACAACACACACACACAATGCACCACACACACACCCCAAAACCACACACAGACGCGAGCGCGCGGCCTGCACGCCGCCGCCCCACACCCACACACACACCACAACCACACAACACAACACACACACACACCAGGCAGCAGGCACACCACACACAACACCACACCAAAACCACACACACACCAACCACACAACACAACGCCACACAAAAAAACCACACAACACACACACCACACCCACACACACACACACCTTTTCCTCTCTTTCTCTCTCAAAACCACACAAACCCCAAACACACACACACACACCACACACACACACAACACACACACCCCTTGTTGACATTTTGGCCCTCAGGTTTAAAAAACGAATTGCATCGCATCTCTGCGCCAATAGCACAGACTATGAAATTCCCAAAGATTTTCAGGGACTGTGGCATTTTTTCCCTTTTCCCTCAACGCCAAACGACCTCCCAAAAACGGAAATGAAACCACACTCTTTAGCTCGAGAAAACAAAAAACGCGCAAACAAGACCCCTAGAAGTCATCGTGCTGTTTTTGTCCTTGCGAGGGGGAAAGAAAATTTCCTTTGTTTTTGTTCCGAAAGATACGATAACACCGCAGTCGTTGAAACCGCCCTGAAGGTTGACGATAAAAAAGAAGCCACCTCTTCCAAATTCCCCGGGGGGAAAGGAGTGAAGGCGAAGCCGGGGGGCCCCTTTGGGCGTGTTTTCAATGCTTTTAAAAGGGAATTAGGCACTACTTCGGGTGGTCAAAATTTGTCATGCGACACATCCCCGACCTGGACCTTGTTTGCAGCAGACAGTTCGAGTAGCATGCATGCCTGTCTCTGTCAGCCCACCTGTTCTATTTTCACAGGTCTACGACAGCCAGAGCGCAAAGTTTCAGCTGCAAACGACACATCCATTTTACATGTAGCCTAATACTTGTATTCCAACCTTCAATCCTCTTCAGTTTGGGAGGTCAGTCGTCAGTTTGGACTATGATTGACCTGTACAACCTTACAATTGATTATGGAGGCTCTTGAATGTACACAAAATAATACGTAGGGCACACCCATCGTAGGTAAACCAAAACGTGCACCAACTGCACAGTTTATCATGACCATTCGCAAGTCACGTAGGGCACACCCATCGGCAGGTAAACCAAAACGTGCACCACTGCACAGTTCATTATGACCATTCGCAAGTCATGATGGAAACAGAATCACGAAACTGAAACCTACATGCTGATCTTCAAAGATGGCCGTTTGTGTAAGTGTTAGAAATGGTTAGCCTGAGCCATTTGTGCCCGTGTTTTGATTTGAGAATTACACACACACCACACACACACACACACACACCATTCTCGTCGCAATGCTCACCCTCTCTCTCTCTCTCTCTCTCTCTCCTCTCTCTCTCTCTCTCTCTCTCTCTCTCTCTCACACACACACACACACACACACACACACACACACACACACACACACACACACACACACGGACGCACACGGGTTGATTGATTGATTGATTTGATTGATCCTTAATACGGAAGGATGGAGTTTTAGGCCAAAGCCTAGTCTTACATTCTGTCCTTGTCCTGCATAGATTATTTCAACATTATATCATTCATACTGACAATTCAACATAGCAACATTGTAATCTAATTCTACAATGATAGCAGATATTAGCATAAGCAGAGAGAGAGAGAAGAGAGAGAGAGAGAGAGAGGAGAAGAGAGAGAGAGAGAGAGAGAGAGAGAATCGATTCCACATCTCACTCAAGCTTGTTTGAGAGAGTCTGATCTATCACCTGTGCTCTGCACTCAGTACTTTGGCGTGTGCGTCAACTGTTCGTGTTGTCATGGTCACGGGGCGGGCGGGAATCCCCTTTTTCCCCCACCCCATTACGGAGTCACGATCGAATGTCTGAGGGAGAAGGAATATAAGGGAAGAGTGGGGGAGAGACACCACAACAGTGGAGCCGCGGGTGGCAGCTGTGTCGGCGTATGGGGGGGGGGGGGGGGGGGGGGGGGGGGGGGGGGGGGGGAGGGGGGAGGGGGTAGGCTGCTATTGATTAGATGTTCTGTCAGGTGACACCACCGCACATTCGGCCTTCACCTCTGAGCTTGGCTTGTTCGTTCCACACCACGACACTGTACTCTCTCTCTCTCTCTCTCTCTCTCTCTCTCTCTCCTCTCCTCTCTCTCCTCTCTCTCTCTGTGTCACACACACACACACAACACACCACACACACACACACACATACACACATGCGCGCGCGCGAGCACGCACTGCCTCTACCTGTCTGTCTAACTGGCTGTCTCTGTCTCTCTTCTCTGTCTGTCTGTCTGCATCTCTTCTCTGTCTGTCTGTCTGTCTGGCTATCTGTCTCTCTTCTCTGTCTGTCTGGCTGGCTGTCTCACTGCGCGAGCGCGTGTGTGTGTGTGTGTGTGTTTGTCTGTCTGTCTGGCTCTCTCTCTCCGTTCCTCCCTCTCCCCCCCCCTCTCTCTCTTTCTCTCCCTACCCAGTTGTGTGTGTGTGTGTGTGTGTGTGTGTGTGTGTGTGTGTGTGTGTGTGTGTGTGTGTGTGTGTGTGTGTTATTCTCTCTCCTCTCTCTCTCTTCTCCTCTCTCTCTCTCCCCCTCTCTCCTCTCTCTCTCTCTCTCTCTCTCTCCCGTACAAATGCCCGTCTGTCTGATTACACTGAGAACCCACTTATCTTCATTGGGGTGTACAAAGTGTGTACAAAGTGTGTACACAGTGATGTTACTGTGCGCAGTACTTTCAATATCGTCTGCCGCCAGTGTCCCCTATGGTAGCATGCTAGCTTCAAAAGCCGATGATAGCTGTTTTCCCCCAGAAAAAAAAAAAAGAGGCTATTATCGTTCAGGGAAATGGGGTTGAGCAGTTCTCCCTGAGGCTCGGCCTGTTTCTTCAGGATAATGAGTGCTTTCCCTATTTCACCGAAGGATCAAATGTATTGTTCTAGTTTTCCCAAGGAAAATAGTAATTATCAGTGTTAGGAAAACAAGAAGGATTCTCAGCGGACTGATTATAACTATCATTCCATTTTTTTGTACTCCCAGTTCTTATAGAACAGGGACTACTTTACAACGGGAACGAAGAAATGCTGTGTTTGTTGTGTGGTGTGTGATGTGTGTTGTGTGTGTTGTGTGTGTGTGTGTGTGTATGTCTGTCTAGTGCTGCGTGTCGTTTCCTTGTGGATAACGCTGAAAAACGTGAATCTGATGATCAGGAGCAGCCTGTGACACTTGCCTTCATTGCAAGCACGGCTGTTGATTTATTCGTACAGCATTTGGTGTTTCTGTGTGTCTTCTCATCGCTGCTCCAAACACAGACACAGGGCCCATTGAAATGGACTGCGGGAGTTCGGGTATGCACGGTCGTGTACGTCGTTGGCGAAACGGATGTGGTTAGAATCGACGGCATCCCGACATGTTTATAATAGGCGCAAGAACTGGCTGCTAGGTCCCTCAGTGGGGCGGTCCTCGTTGTGCCGCACGCTCGGGGAGGGTGCCGAGGCCCATTTGTCCCCGTCCCATTGTAGGCCCCTTCCCCGTCCGCATTGTGTCACCCGTACCCATTGGGGCCCGACTCCCATTGTGTCCACCGAGAGGGGGGGGGTACCCAAGGGGGGGGAGGACCGCTGGCCACCCAATGGGACCATCTCACCGTCCATTGTCCCGGCCCATTGTCCCCATTTGGAAATTACCCGCAGACGCGAAAACTGCAGTGTTGGTGATGAGAGAAGGAGGGACGAGATAAGAGAGAAAAAAAAGAAAAAAAGAGAGTAGAAGAGAGAGAGAAGAAGAGGAGCAGAGTAGCAGCTGGTTCTGTTTTGTGCCAACAGGTTTAAATATAATTAATGAAATTATAAATAGAAAAAAAAATCACAGCCACACAGGCACAAGTTCAAAATGAAATTCCATGTAGATTTTATAATTTCATAAGCGAAACTAAAAAAGGGTTACATTTTATATTTTGTTTGTAATCAACAACAATACTTTAGCAAGGCAAAGAACAACTTGATCAAGTTAATAGGTAAACATGAACTAAAAAAAAAAAGAGCCTGAGTTGCCTTTGTTTTAAATACAAGCATGTAATGCTTATATTTGTTTAACAAAAACTAAAGAGTTAAACATGACTTACGCGGGTCACCTGCGACGGAGACTAGACGCATGATCCAGATTCCGCTGAACCAGTTTTCTTGTTGTAAGACTCCTGTAAACAATATCACCGAGACTGTATGTGATTGGCGCAAAAAAGACATGGTGCTGCAAAGCTTATTCAATTGATGATGAAAGTGGCTGGTCAAAATATCTCAATAAGTGGGGGCGCCGCCTTCGCCAGATTTTAAAATTGTGATGAAATGCCCTCTCCAACAACGGAAAAAATCACGTCAAATCATCAGTATGTGATACTCTATATAACAACTCACTAGGAATCAGTCAAGTGCCAATAAACAGCTAAAAAAATGCAAGTGCTGCGCATACTTCAAAGAACCATTGTTAAGTAATAACGACAGGCAAAGCCTTGTTAATTTTGTAGGAATCAGAGACATGACTACACAATAAGAGCATTTAAACAACTGAGGAGCAACGAACCGTCAGGAGATCAGTTTTACGGTTTCAGAACAGATTGCAAAGTTACAGCAGTACACGACTTCAGAAACTTGAATCATCTCTTCAAAGTGATTGAAAACAGTGAAAAACAAATTATCGAAATAAAAGTACACACAAATTGAAGTAAGAAGTGATAGCGGTGCTTCAAAAAAAACATTACGCCTAAAGAGAGTTCGAAATACGCGAAGAGATCTAATTGAAGACTTACATGCTGGCGAAGTGAAGGTAAAACAATCATTGGAAGTCTAAAAAGTGGAGCGTAAAAATGACTGGAGTAAGAGGTTAAAAAAAAAAAAAATATTATTATAACAAAACAATATCAAAGAGTACGGAGTTGTTCGCCTCCGTTGTGATAAAGAGCGAGTCGGAAAAGATAACTCAAGAATGGAAGAAAAAGTATATGAGTAATACAATAGAATGGACCTGGGCCATACGATTTAATTTCAACATAAACGATATTCAGTATTGCACAAGCATGGTGGCATCCAGGGGGAAAACCAAGCCAATAATAGGCAAGAATCATATCAAGAAAAACCTAGAAAGGCCAGTGCTATCAGAATCGTCGAAATTAAGGGCAGGCAAAAAGATTGTGGAAGAACTTGACCCCACTGAACATTGACGCGCTATAACAGTGTTAATCAAACATCCCCGAGTAAAGAACACCTACAAAAAACGTTAGTCATGCTTAAGCAAAAAAATCGTTCAAACTGAAGAAGCAGCCTCTAGATAAGGAAGGCGATGCAACCGAGAACAGTGACACCACATCTTCAAAGAATTCATGTTCGCCAAATCATTGGCAAATCGCCATCGCCCCCCCTCTCAGCCTAACAGGCAGACAAACAAATGCAAGGAACGCTGCGTATCCACACACCCGACGTCGCACACACACTAAAAATTTGTCAATGCAAAGGGAAAATATCTGCGCTCATCAGACGAACCAAGAGAAAAGGAACTCAGCACTGGAGGGTTCGAAATGGACATCCTCGACGACTGTAACGCGATGAAGACGGTGCAGCTTCGATCCTTCAACGTCGGCAAGAAATAGACACTACCGCATCAGACGATTACAATTCTGATATTTGGTGGATGAAGAAATCAGCACACACTGTACATGAACTCTGGAAAAATTGTGAAGAAAGCAATCTACGCTTGGACATAACTCCTATACTGAAAAAGGACATACAAAAGGAGAAAAAAATAATCTGCAAGTCCAATATCCAAAAGGAGTGTTCTGTGTAGTTACCTATCGGGCCACACATTCCTCACCTCCTGAACATCCCCTCCGTCCTTGTCCACAAATCCTCGTCGCCTACCGCCGCCCCAGCCACCCTTCCAATGGTATTGCGATTTACAGTAAGACTGTCGATGACTGCGCACTTCGAGCCTTGAGATTTCAACATGTATATGCGAAGCGTATGTACAAGAGTTATGTAAACTGAGAGCGGTGCAGTAAAATGAAGGACTATGTAAGAACAGACTCCAGTGTGCCCTTCTGCGTACAACCGCGCTTTTTTAAAAGATCTGGTGCTTATCTTTTCATGCTACTGTTCATTTTATGACAGTCTAACCTTAACCGCTTTGGTGGGAGTCTCCTCCATCCGGTCTTTCTGTAACTAATATCTTAATGGTCATTTGATTACATTTAGGCTACACTTTACCTTTTCTTTTTCTCTCGTTTTTTGGGGGGTAGGTGGTGTGTGGTGTCCTTTATATAGATTTATTTTTTCCTTTGCTTCATACTATAAAGCATGGAATTAAGATCCTAAGATTTTTAAAGGAGAACTTTAGCAGAAAAAATAATGCGGAAGTTACAAGTTTATTAAGAAGAGAATAACGTTATGGATTCGACATGAGGATATGAGGAGTACATCCCCTTCCCCACCCGCACCCACTAGTTTATTTAGATTATTTCTCATTGCAGGGTGTGGCGTTTTTGGTTTTGGTTGTAAAATTTAATGCGTACATAAACTCTATTGTGGAAATGTGTCTAGAGATTTAATTCAGGGGGCTGTATTGAAGGTTGTCTAGTACTAATTTAAGAACTTGACTACTGCAGCTGAGTACGCATGCGTAGGTGGCACACAGCTTCTCCATTTGCCCCTTTTTTTCCCTCATGTATATGTTAAGGGACGTATATTGCATATTTACTCCTTATAATTGCAACCATGTCAAGAGACGACAAGAGACACGAATCGCGATGAATGAAAGATATGATAGAGAATTGTAAGAATATCAGGGAAGAAGAGTGGAAAAAATTATCATTTTGTTTGCAACGTCTTTGTTTCATAATCATATGGCAGAATGATGCAGATGATTATATTTAGTACGTTCTGTAGGTGTATGTAAAGTATAATCTTTACTATCGCACCACTTAATATATGAAAATGACTAGAATCTCAGTTGCATCTAGGAAGCTGTCAAGTTTGGGACGGTATTTTAAGAACAAATAGTGTAACAAAGAAATTAGAATGTAATATCTTCATACAAGATACATATTTGTGATCCAAAACTATGAGAAACACTACTATGCAGAAGGGTTTACGTCCTTCTTTTGTTCAAATACTACATAAGTCAAAGGCAATACTTTTTAAGTAACAATTGGAAGGGTAAATTAATGACGCATATACGATAACGCAGGAAATTTGCTAAGAGCTACAGAGTGCATTACACTGGACTTAATTTTGTGTCGTGGGACATTATATGACCTGAATAGATAATCCTATTTCTATAACTAACAAATATGTAAAATAGAAAATTTAACTGCGCAAATCTTATTATTGCAGGAACTGGAATTTAGTATTAAACCAAACTTGTAATTATTTGTAAATTACAAAACATGATAATAAATGTAAGGCTAGGAGAAAAAGTAGAGAATGATAAGATGACAATTTCTTGGAATCTTTGGAGAGAATACATAATCGCGCAACTTGACAAGCGGTATCAGTCACTTGGAGTAAGAAGTAACCCATTACAGGCAGAGTAAAAGGAAAACACCCAACACGCCCCCCTACCCCCCTAACAGATGGAACGGGGTCTACTTCTGATAATGTTATGACCATTACATACTCATCCGAATGATATTGTGCCAAATAACGAACTGATCATTCATTGATAACAATGGAAAGGACTTGGAGAGAAAAGCAAGAGGAATACATGCTGGAAATTTACTTAGTTCATTGTAAAAAATCAGGAATACATTAACGAAATAAAGTCCTCTATAGACACATAGTATTCTGGACATTATGGCGCGCGACCCGTTGACCTGGGCGCGACCGTATGATAGAAAGAAACTAGCCGGAACATACATACGCAACTTAGAGGATCCTATGTCTTCTGTACTTTACTAAATCTAATTCAGACCAGCTACTCCTGATGTTTTATTGATGAAATTAGAGTGAAAAAAACCATACGCTTATTCTACAATAAACAAAGGAAAGCAAATAAAGAAGCTAAAAACGTCTCGAGAACAAATGAAAGTTAGAAAAACGAGCCAATAAAAGCATTCATATACTCGCAAATTCGAGAAAATAAAAAGAGAAAATGTAACGAGATATTAGGCAAAAAGAAAATGGAAGGTACTACTTTTGTGGGTTAGAGAAAAAGAACTATATAAATAAACAAATGAGCAAAATGACGAAACGATGGTACCTCTTTAGATATAAACAAGTGATATTGTCTATGAAACAAAATACCTTTACGAAAAAGTTGTATGAAAAAAAAGACGATGATCCAACTGTTAATATAGAAAAATGGTACAAAATATACTGCGGCACATTGTCAAAAATAGAAAGCCAAAGGTGAGAAATTGAAATAACGCTTGAAGAAGGCCACACAGGTCTTTGAAAATATGAATTCAACGGGCAAAGCCCAGAGATCATGGGTTTACAGTAAATTTTTTAAGGTTTTTTTTGTTTGGCAAAAGATAAGAATTGGTGTGCTGGTCGTGAGTCTAGAAACGAGCTTTATCAAAAAAATTTCCCAAACACTCAAATAGAAGAGAATTATAAAAAAACTATTATATGTCTCAACCAAAAATGATAACTCGAGAGAATATCGAACAAACTGGAGGCCTAACTCTCTTTTAAATGTTTGTTACAAAATCTAGGCAACATGTATTTCTAGGAGATTAAAGAAGTTCTTCTCCCAGAACTTTATTATGCGAAATCAATCAGATTTATGACTAATAGATATATGGTTAATAATATAAGATAACTATATTCATATTATCATTTTGCTAAAGTACAGAAAACTGCAAGGACGATTATTGGGTATAGATTTTAAAGGCAGGCGTATTCTCTTGACTGGGGTTTCATGTTATAGTTGTGGACCATAGCGTTTCTCATAAAGACTAAAAAGGTGGATCAAAACTTTCTATTACAAGATCAATAAACATTTCTAGTAAACGGTGCAATCGTCTCCATGTTCGAAATATAGAGAGGCTTGCGACAGGGTGACCCGATTTCGCCATATGGGATTCATACTCTGTGGGGTGAAGCTTAGCAATTATGATACAAAGAAACACAAGTATCAAAGAATTCCAAATATGACAAACAAACATCCGGATATCCCAATTTGCCGATGAAAACGACGCGAACTATTCCAACATGCGGGACAGAGAACATTTGATTAACTTTCTAGGGAGGAGCCCTTCAGTGGCCTCACAATAGTAGGCAAATAAGGTGTTCACCAGTGCCGGGAACCATCTGCCATGATTTGGGGGTCCATAAATTAACCTAAAAAAGTCTTAGCTCAGTAAACTACAAAAGATAGAAAAAATGAAATCTATATCATTTTGAAGAAATTGAATTGAAGATTTGATATCTCGCTTGTTGTTTTAATTTTGATAATACAAAGTATTTAGGCTTGTAGATTTGGATAGGATTTTTTGGCAACGATCAACGAATCATATTATTTACCACATCCAAACAAACACACAGCAAAAAGTGAAATACAAGTTCTATTGTCACACTACAACCTGTTGAAATGAAAGTACAAACAGTTTGGAAGTCTATCAAGACGCTCACGACTGCGATGCTGACTTGACGCAAGTCCACGAGCGCAAGATGAAGAGTAGGCCCCCGCTCCTCTCCTGTCACCCCTCCCCCAACCACACCCCCCTTGCTCAACTCAAACCCTGCTCTTTCTCTCCGCTGCGTCTACCCTACCTTTTCGTCTGCTCTGTGTCTCAGGGCCAGCGATCAGGGCCAACGATCGCCCTCTCGCAGCTGATTTCGAAATCAATGACACCAGGCACGGCAGGGCGAGAGTAGCCACACTTGCTGGCTGCGTTCGACTGACGCGTCAGGTGCTAAACACAACACGAGAGTCACCGAGCCCTACTACAATAAGTTACATGACGAATATGTCGGCATGGAATACGCGCCCACTATCATCTCACCTCAGCTCAGTGTAGGCTTAATAAAAGTATTTGGGATTTTTGCATCAGCAGAGCCTCTCACTGTGTAAATACGTTGACATTGGTCGCTGAGGCTTGTCAGGCGGTTGCGAGCCGCATGCTTGGCAACAGACACAAGGGCTCTGTTCACCACGAGTCAGTGATCAAGAATAAATGCGGTCCCCCGCTCACCTTGGGTCAGGTAGCATATTATTTTAAGACGACAGACATATAAGCTTTCTACGCAAACTCTAGTTAGGGCGTCCGTTGATAAAATAGTAGAACGAATAAAACTCAAGAAAAATGCATTGACTCAGGGGACTGCCCATACACAGGAAAGCACTTTTATTTGCCCAGGCAGCTGACTATCTACAATGAGGCGCTCACGGGTTAACAAGTGGAATACATTGCGATTACAACTAATGTTTGAATACGTTTGTTGTTTGCTCGGCAGAAAATAAAAAAAGACCGTGACATCAATTCATGCGGCCACTACGCCGCTTAACTTTAACTGAATCACCCCAAAATTAAATACTTGGGATATATTTTAGCTAATGACCTGGAAGTATTGTTTGGGCACAGCTAAAATTTTGATGAGAAATAAATTCAAGAAATAAAATGTTATAAATATATGAGATGAAGGTCAGATTGATAACCGCCTCATGAAAGGGTTGCTGTACTAAAATCGATGGTTCTGTCAAAACTAGTTCAATCTATGGTTGTTTTCTTATCCAAAGCCCTTCCCGAGCAAGATTTGGATTTATTGAAAATCTCCAGAAAATTTGCTTTAAGTTTATATGGAACGATAAAGCGTGATAGAATTAATAGTAAATACGTCAGTTAAAATATACGCGACGGTGGAATGGAATACCCAAATATTTACTGCTATATGAATGGCATTGAAATTAACTAGTGGTTTCGAAAATTACATAATATAATCATAAATGAAACAAGGTGTTCTTGTTTCATTGTTTTAAAACGCAGAAAACTACGCTAGTGGTGTCGCAATGTCTTCATCCTGATATAAACACACGCAATAAATTTGGAAGGATTACTTTTTTGAGATATGATCAAAATGTTTAGAACATAAACGCGAACCTACAAACACAGAGAACTTATAGTGCGGAACCAATATTCTATAATAAGGAATATGAAAATTGGCGGAAACATGTGACAATATAAAAGAAATTTGGCCAACTAAAGGCATATTCTGTACATTGTGTGATTATTGATAACTATGGAACAGCAGCTTCATACAAGACGTCACCTCAATTAACAGCACATCAATGTAAATCCAGCTAAACATAGTTAAGTTAGGCATTGACCTCACATTAACAAATTACGGCAAAATGAACATTTAAAATTGAAATTCTAAAGAACTAACCTTAAGTCATACGTATGATTAATAATAAAATTGTAAGTGGGTTCAAGAAAAAATTCTAACGACCTGTGCTTATTAGAAGTATAGAAAAAGAGACCACAACTTTTGCAATAAATGGGAAACTATTTTTAAAGAGAGAGATAGTATATTGGAGAAACATTGTTTTGAAAAATCGGCATAATTATAGGCTGAGATAAAACTCAGATGGTTTCAGGTTAGAGTTCTTCGCTCTCCATCGTGATACTGCCGACAAAAAGTGTTATGAAGAAATGGAGTAGATAGCACAGCAACAGCGTATGTTTGTGCTTGAAGAAAAAGACAGTATAAAGCAGCGTACTGTGGGAATGCTCACACACAAAACTTCTGGAAAAGAGTTTCAATAACATCTCAAAGCATCATTCCGCAATATAGAGTATAAGTAGATTAAACGAACGTCATCATCATTCTTTTCTTGTATTGATCAAAAACTTTAAAAGTGACTATATTTTTGATTATATTTTTGTGGTGCGCAAAATTTTCATATATATCAATGGCATAGACATGGATAAAAAAATTCCTACACTTAACTCATTCCGAACTAAGATGAAAAGTTGAGATTATAGAGATAGAACTTTTCAACGCATAATCTGTTGATGAAATCTGACGTGGGCAATGTGGAAACTGACTTAGGCATGCTATAAATCCATAACAGAAATTTGAGTAAAGATCACCTTATATTAGTTTATTAAAGGCTGGTTTCACAGTCACGCCAGTCAACTACTCTATTAGATCGCTATTTCCGTATCATCATTGTGATATCACTAGCCCCTAAACGCTTTTTATAGTTATGATGTTGAGGCATTATAATGAGTCACAGAGAAAGTATATACCAAATGATGAAACAAAACAAGCAAAAAAGTAATAACCAGGTATAATTGTGTTTAAGAATGTGAGCGAGAAAAGAATGAACGAAGAGAGGGAGTGAGGCTGAGATAAAATAAGAAAAATGGGTTGGAGGGTAGGGTGGTTGTATAAGGATGGAGGAGGTGGGCGAGAAAAGATAGTCGGGGGGGGTGGGTGGGGGGGGGGGAAAATATCATGAAAGTTACTATTAAGCTACTTCAAAATATTTACTTTCGCGTCAGGCAGCGTCTCTTTTGGCGAGGCTACTTTTGGTGATAAACATTTTCTTATGAAAAGAATTAAGTGTCTATCAGCGCGTAGATCATATCCTAAATCTTATAACAAACCCTTAGTAATGTATGTAGTTACATTGTTATTCATTAATTATATGTGTTAAATCATGGTGCACAGTTAATAAGTGGAAAATGTTTTAATTAAAAATGGCATATATATGTAGAAATGATTGAAAACATTATGGGATATGCATGTATAAAACCAACGTACTCTTACCGAGTAGATGATACGTAATTAAAGAAATTAAAAAAGAAAACAGAATACCATATAAAAAAAAAAAAAACTAATAGAAAAACTAAAGAATTCAAAAGTGTACATCTGAATTTCAAGTGGACTTTGAAAGTGCGAATCACATGAATATATACAAAATCATTAAAGAAATGGCATTAGTTTGTGAACAATTTTAAAAACTTGGGTCCCAAACCAAAGAACTTACATTTCAATGCGTATGCTTGTAGCATCGTCACTGGAATGGACAGTCACTTGCTGTGAATATCACCGAGGCGGAATGCGTTCAATTGCTTTTACTGTATTGAATAAATCAGACATGTAACGTCAACGGAGTTTAATTAACTGAAACATAAACTGAAATTATACGTGACTAGAAATGTTAGCCCGGTTCAGTACAGGATGCTTTGTCAAGTCTACGGACGGGCACTTTGCTGTGAATAGTCCCGATGGCGTATGGGCTTTCAAGAGGCATGCTTTCACTTGGCGATTTACTGTATCAAATAATCAAGTAAAACACACACCATTGAGTTTAACTGAAATATTAATGAACTAAACCAAGCAGAATATACAGTCAGTATAGATGTTTTGTGCATCACGCATGCTCACATTGCTGGATATCACGATGTGCATGCCTTCAATGAGATGATTCAGAACAAAGTCGTTGGTCAACTAAGCAAGGGGCCCTCCAAATGACAGGAGTGATAGCTCTCCAAAATGATCCAGGTTTCTACGCGCGTTTGAATAACTGCGGCTTGAGGGGCGGCAAATAGCGTGCTGCAGAATGCGCCACTTTCGGCGCTCTTCTTGGGGGATCTCCTTGCTTGGATGGCCGTCAGTTTGGTCTCAGATTCCGCTTGACAGTCTTTCAGTGGTGCGAGAAGTCCAAAGGTATTGGATGAGGACGGGGCGAACACCGACGCAGCTGTTTCAACGATGATGTAGGCTATCAAAGAAAAGACAAATACAAAAATCCAATTATATATGCCAACAGCAAATACTACTTCATTATGTAAGCGGCCTAAAATAATGACGCCACACCAGAGCTCTTGGAGAAAGTTGCCTAAAGCAGCAGGGGAAGAATGACTCACACTCCCAAATAAAAGGAGTCATATATGACTACTAAAACAAAAGCAAACGACATGGTTGCAAAACAAAACAAAACAAAGAGCAAATGGCTTTGGGGCCCTTCAGCAGTTGACATACAGTAAGTTATAATGTTCATGTTGTTTTGCTGCAATCGAGAGTCACATTTATAATAATTTTTAGGTGTTTGACTTGCGTTGACCCTGTGACGCTTACCTTTAAGGCAAGGATTACTCAAATATAAATGTCCCCATATGCGCCTGGCATTTTTATACTGTTTGTGCTCAAAATTTGGTCGCAAATCCAGCCACTTGATCCTGAAATATGACTGCGGCACGACGGACTACGAAGCAGCAAAAAGGTTTTCATGTAAAAAAAAAAAAAAACATCATTAAGTATTGTAGCACACTGATTTGTATTCCCTAATTGGAGACTAAACACAAGTAAAGATGTTGCCAAAACATTGTGTAATGATACTTGAAAAAATAAATATTTTTAGGAATTTTATTTTGTGGCAGTTGATTCCACAGGCTAGAAGGCGACGTTTACAAATGCAATCATTCTTGGACGTTCATGTAGAAGGGGTGATAGGATTTAGGGGATAATGGGCGCATACTTACATCGACAGAATTATTTTCTTGGTCGGCTGATGGCGTCTTTAGAAAACTTTCCAATCAGGCAGGGGGAACTGAGCAGTGGCGAGAAGTAGCGATTTGGGCAGGTACGATTCAGGCATGGAACTCTTGAATGTTCAGGATAGAGTTTGAATTCACAGTCGCTGAGTGTTCCAATGCAGCAGCTGCTGAAAAGATTTCGTACCAGGGCCAGGGCAAAAAGCCATGCGCATAGGCGCTATTCCGTACGAGCTTCCGTAATCGTCTGTTCTTCCGTACTGACTGCCCAAGTCGGCTAAGATCCTAACTTTCCTCCAGTCCATACAACTATTGGTCCACTGAAAGTAACGAGCGCCAGAGTGCAGCCACGGGAAAACTCTCATCTTGGCACGTGCTCCCAGATAGGAGCGATTTCAAATAGTCCACAACCAATGATGGGCGGACGTCCAGGATGGTGTTAGATGCAAACAGTTCTTTTCAAGACATGAAAAATGGCTTCTGTAAAATTCCACTCCCTCTTTGCCATTAACACTGAACGAAATTTTGACAAAACGCGTGGCAATTCCCCGGAAGTCCGGGGTCGAAGATGGTGAACACTCTGAGAGAATCGGTCTTACAGCATAAAGGTTCTCATCCATGAAGGAAACAGGAAGTCATCTTCCAATTGATTCAAGGCTTTTCATCTGTACTAAAAAATTACAAAGCCTGCACGTGTCAATCTCAAGAAGAAACGCTGTCCGGGCCACGTGGGCCCGATCAAAGCGCGCCTGCTATCAACTCAGCCACTGTTGGGGTATTGGTGGGAACAATGTTGTCTGCTCTCTTCATGGTATCTTACTGACTCAAGTAGGTAGGCACCTGCATCATCTCGCTCCAGCCTCTCTAAGCAACAGGCTTGTAGAAGCTCTGCGCGGCATGATAGTATCGCTTGCTGGGCTTTGTGGGGTCTTCCTTTCCGACGCGCTCTGAGCAAGATGGCTCTTCATTTCGACGCAAACTAATTAAATCTGTATCAGGAGGTGTGTTTGAAGCACTGATAACACACATTCCCATAACCTGAATGTCTAAAATGGGCATCTCATTTCTGAAAATGGGGTCTTGTACAAGTTTTCATTGCATTGTCCCGACGCCAACATCGCCAAACTGAATTGGGTGCATGGCATTGGTGCTTGTGATAGGTACCTGCGACCTGAGTAGTAAGATGAGGGAGGTCATCACCCTCAAATGCGGAGGAGCATGCGAGAGTGTCACCATGACGACAGCGCTGAGGAAATCACATGATTACCGGAGGATGCCTCGGTATGACAAGGAGCGAAGCGACCGATGTGACGTTCCTATACATAGACCCTACGGCATGCATCACGAGGGTAGGCAATCCTGTAAAGAAAAAATGTAAATCAAACAAAAAAATGACAGACTGATTTAAGGCGACTCGTGGTGGGTTAGTCCGTCTCCCAAAGGGTGACATCACATGATAAAAAGACAGTCAGTTCGCGCTTAACAGAGGACGCCGACTGTACCCATGAACCCTTAATACTGAGTGCATGACTGACTTTTATATCGGTTCAATTACCATTAAAGAATGAGATTTGGGATTATTAGTGTCTTGTTGATTAACTCGATTGTTTAAGGGGGGGGGGGGGAGTCTGAAACTGCCTTTATATGGTGACAACCTCAGAAGACTCAAACGCAATTTAAGCAAGCGATTCACTGAAAGACTTGAACTTACTGACTAAACCCAATAATAGGCTGATCGATCACTGATTTGTTTCCACTATTGATATTAATAAGTTCTTAAGGGCGAAGGCATATGACACAAGTTGTCGGTGGAATTGGCATTCCGAGATGCGTTGTTGCGCGTTAAAAACACGCATTAAGGCGATGAAAGCACATGCACGCTAATTTATACGTCTATTTGTCTAACATTCTTAAAAAAAATCGTCCGAATTATTTTTTTCAGGGGCGGGGTAGGCGAACGCCTGTAATCGAAATGGGAAGGTTAGAGTTGTTGAGTCAAAAAAAGAAAAAATCATTGCATCAGAGCATCAGGATATACTGGAAATTGACAACATGTTCCCCCGTCACGCGGATGCGTTTCGAAGCTATAAAACGGACATAAAGTTAAAAGCAAAAAGAAGTACTTATTCAATCTTAACAAACAAGGACCACTCCAGAAACACCAGCGAGGGAGGTGGAGGATTAGTTCCCCAAAAAATAATTGGATTAAACAGCACACTCTGATACGGAGAGAAAGAAAAAAGAAAACGACTTATTAAAGCTACTCATCAAGAGGCCCTGCCACAATCACTTGAGAACGCTATCATTCAAATAAAACAACTGCACAGAGAGGGTGCAATGAAACAAAGAGATCTATACAGCCGTATGAAAAGTTTGACCACCGTCAAAGAAGAACTCTATTAATATAAAAAAGGAAAGAAATTGCGGGTTTGAGCGTAGGATAAATATACATTTTCGCGTCGTCTGACCCTATGTATTTTTACACTGTGCACTCCCACTGCTCTTCTTCTTCTTGCGTTTGACAGAATCCTTTTGGTAGGTTTCTTTGTAAAAGGTGGTTGGGGTATCTCAACCCTTTACAGCTAGTTTGGTTTGTCTTTCCCAGAAGCAGAAATAGTGTTTAGAAAGAACAGAGCCCCCACCGAAGAAATCTCCCCGTGTCGTTCGACTTTGAACCAGCCGATGTCCTTTGTCATATTGACGTGGGCCAGGCAATCGGCGCACTGTTTGACAGCCCACCGCGCTCGTTGTTAGTATCCAGTTTTGAAAGAGTGAAGTGTCGTTGACAAGCTTGACATCAGATCCAACGAATTGTACTCCACGAAAAACTGCGTGTCGCACGGAGGTCGACCATGATCGCAAGCCTTCGACGACTGAGTCCATGTACAAGCGAATCCGTATCCATCGCCAAAAGTTGAAAATCTGATCTGTTGACAAATTGTCCAAAGACACAATATCTTAATAAAATCTGCAACATCGCAACTTGCGTATTGTATGAACGAAATAACGCAATCTGGATCGGGAGTGCCTAAGTGATACTTGTTTTGTTGCTCTGGTTCAATGTTACTAACACCGCCTGCACACCCTAGGGCTAGTGACGATTTGGAGGCTTGATGTGCAAGAGAGGTTATGGCAAAACAGTCAGGCTGGACTCATTAGCAAATCAGTATTATGGTGGGGTTTCGCTGTGTCAAAGGTAGCGCAATCGCCTTGAAGTATAAGCGTTTAGGTTGGTGCTTCACCATCATCGCAAGGGCTCGATTTCGGCAATGTAGGCTAAGGGAAGCAACCGTTCTCTCTGTACGTGGCCATTTACTGAGAGTGTAACAAACGCTTAGCTTACGTTGACTACATTTTTTCTCAGTCATTATTGTGGGGATCGCGATCAATAACATTAATCAGAGCTAGAGGGGGGTGGCACCGACGTTAGGATATACTGCGCCTCATATCAACGATAACACAGTTGTTTTCCTAGTTTATCCTAGGGTCTAGCGGGGGCCTGGCCACAAATACGATGACACGGGTGGGTGCCTCCGCATCAATCTAGGAGTGTTCCGTTAAGCGGTCTCATATTGGCACCATATAAAACAAATTCATCCAGTATTCACATCGGCGGCATAACGAGATCGAGACAAGACCAGAAAATACACTAAACACAGACAGGACAACAGATCGAATACAGAGACAAGAGCAGACAATAATGAACAAAGAGAACGAGGGAGGCAGAGAAGAATAATAGAAGAAAAAGAGATATCATGACTAATTTCTGTAGTTAACGAATTATTGTGCATTTGAAATCGAACAAAAGAACAAATTTAGAATAATGGTAATTATCGCCAATGGCTATTGACAAACAAAGACATACAAGACACGATTGCATTTAACCTCTTGTTGCTTCTCTCAGGCAAACAAAAGAAATTATCACATTTAGACATTAGATCAGTACAAAACAAAGAACAAAAATGACTACATCGTTTTTGCCATGTATGGGGAAATAGGCCGTACAAAAGATTTATGAATCGAACTAGCTAAATGCTCAAATCATCACTGAATAATTTCAGGTGGTTTTTTGACTAGAGCTCCTTTTCACACAACTAATGATATCCTCTGGTCCTGACCTTTATTCATAAACCAACAAAAAGTAATGCTTACGCTAGGAGGAGTTATCACAATTATTATTTCAGGTCAAGCAGTGCATGTTTTGCAGAAATGATACAGTTCATCAGTGTCTTATCATGTAACGTTTGCTACCTTAAAAAACAGCTGACTGGTGAAAGTTAAATCAGAAACTTCTACGGCTCATTTCACAAATTGATGTGAAGTTTTATAGAAGTATGATCGGCTTAAGCCGAGAGATACGAGCATTAATGTGACGCTTCTCATCAGCGAAAATGATCTCTTATCACGAACAGTTGTTTGGGAGTTTACATGATCTAAAAACACGTTTTTTACGCTCGTTTATTGGAGTAAACGCACATGCAAACTAAGATGTTTAGTTTGTGGGAAGAACAGGTTTAAGAAAACTGGTACAACGCTAAGGCAAACAATATTGATAAAATGAGGGAATATCTTGAATGACAATTGATAACTATTTCAAGTATATAGTTACACAGGGTATACATGTCGCAACTATACTTTTTGAAGCGTTGTGTGTCAACTTATTGGGTCTATGTAAACGTCAGAGGAAGCACGGATTGGTCTGAATTTCTCATTTGCTGGACATTATTTCCGGAGGTTCAGTCAGTGATATTTTTACTTGTTAGAGAGGCGCTTGACGGTCGATTCATTAGCTAGAGTATATACACCTATCGCAAGAAAACAAGGGGAGGTTAACGTGGATTAGGATGACAGATTTTTATGATGGTAGTGGCTTTAGCTGGAGTTACAAATCAGTAATGAGATGAGGTTGATTGCTTGGGATTACGGTGATGTCCTTACCCCACTACAACAAGGCTTAATGATCAGGGGGCGGATGAGTTTTAAGCCGATGGGAAAACTTTTTGTGGGGAGAGGGTACCAATTAGGGAACTTTAAAATGCCACGCGTGTGGCTTGTCACGCTTCTTCCATAAAGAAATAGAACCCAATAAAAGATCATTCAGGACATACATTTAGTACAGCATCTCATATTTTGCAACGTTCCATAACAATGTCTATCAAAATAAAATTTCGATTACATTTAATTTCTCACGTACAACAAACGGCTAGCAATGAGAAAAACACATTTTAGCAAGAAAGATGGAAAGTGAAAAAACGGAAGAAGAAAAGAACGCAGAGAAGAAAAAAAAAAGGAAACTATTATGCATCATCTGCTTGGGTAAAAACAAAAGACGACATAATTCTTAGAGGTGTGGTGATTTCAATCAAGATAGATATTGCTCCAAATCCGGCTAGTAGTTATAACGCCGACGTTGGAGGCCCATTCGCTCTCGATTCGTTTGAAAGGGCAAGCATGAACGCATTTAAAGCATCCCCTAGCATCAGAAGAAGGCGGACAGAACGACCGTCTCAACGCAAAGTCAAACGCATTAAAATCATCCTCACGCCTCTACAGAGACAACGATGACTATTCGTTTCTTTCAATCATCCAGAAACAACTCCATCACGGACACTTCCCTCTGATCAACACAACAAGATATCGAGTAGGTTTCCTAGAAGACATTAACGACCAAAGGCGGGAACGACGGCCAACAGCAACATCCCAATCAAAGTAGATGTCTCATTCCATCGCCTGCCAACCAAGCTTACTATGTATCAACCCGCTCACGATTACCCCCACTGGGCTGGCTGCGATCGCGCCCAGTTCATGATGTCCTCACGACTACATGCAAAGGCGGATCTACCCATCTCGTGACAGACGAAACCACTCTTTTCATGTACACACGACAACCTGCAGGGGTGGCTTTTGCGTGCACCATTTCGCCTGCTTATCGAGTAGCGTCAGTTAATAATTGTGTAAAACGACCTACCCAACTTACCGCTTTGAAACATAAGATCATTGGGGGGGGGGATGAATTGTGGTATCTTCCAAAGTAAGTATGTCTTGCTATCCTCATCAAAGTCGACCCCTAAAAGCTCGAAAACGATGTTTGGGGTCAATAGTTGGTATTGTTATTGGCAAGGGACGATCTTCCCTTTTTTTTCCTTTCACGACCCGAAAACCAACACTCCCTCCAACAGAGCAATGAGAGCCACGGCTGTACAAAGCGTGCGAGTCTACTTACCTGGAGACCAGCCGTCCATCCATGTCCAGACGACCACAGAAAGGGAGTTTCAGACTGAAGTACCCATACTGAAGAAAAAAAAGGTGTAACTCTCATTATTCTATAATCGAAAGGGTTGGATTCTGGCCTCCATCCTGTATGACACCTCCTTTTGATGTAAAGAATGAGTAGGCGTCCTTGTTTTGTAGTGTACTTAATCCTTCTGTCTATAGCATGAAACTCTTGATCACATCTCGGGCCCATCCGACTGGCCCTCGAGATACAGGACTATCCTTGACATACATATTGTGAGCTTTTGCTGAACGCCCTTATAGCTCAATTTTGCAGTCTGCCCCTCTTAAATGACAGTGTCTTTGAGCGATAAGAGAACCACGGGCCTGGTTACCATCTTGTTATCTAAAGTTTAAAACAGAGGGTCTTTTTGCATTATTGGGGGTAGGAATGATTTCAGGAAAGCCATGATTCAGCTTAAGTGGAAAGTTTATTTGTGAGGGGTGAGATTATTTGGTGTTTTAATGCGGGGGTGAGAGGGTTTATAGGAGGGATAAGGGGTTAATAGAAGAGAATAACAGGAGAATAGAGATAATGTTTATGGTGATGTGTGAATTGGTAGTAGGGTTTTGTAGTATTAAGGATAAATGTTGGTTGGGGGTTAGATTATGAAGAGGATAGTGTTATTTAATGGGGATTGAATGATGAGGTAAGTAGATAATAGAATGATGAATGATTATGAGGGAGGGGGTGAGGTGATAGGATGTATGATATAAGGAGTTAGTTGTATGAATGTTGTATGAGGGTGAAAGGAGGATTGAATTAGTATGGAGAATTGGGGTATTGGTAGAAGAGGATGTAGAAGAGTAAGGGGGGATGGAGTTGGATGATAGAGGAAGGTAGGGTAGATTAAGAATATTGTGGTGAATGTTATTATAAGTTGGGTTAATGATGTAAGTGAGAGAAATAAGAGTAAAGGTGAGTGAAGAAATGAAAGAGTGGAAGGAGGGTAGGGAGGTTAGTTGTAAATGAGAATAGATGAGAGAAAGGAGGAATGAGAAGGGGGAAAGGTTTGGAGGAGAAAAAGGAGATATATTTGGAAGATAGAAAATGGTTAGAATTCTATGTATTAGGGGAGAGTAAGGAATTTATAGTAAGAAGTAAGAGTGGATGAAAGAGAGGTAGGTTTTTTTGTGTGAAAGAATAATGGAGGGATATATTAGAGTGTGAGGGGTGGGGGGAGGTAGATTTTTATTAATGAGTTTTTTTTTTTTTTTTATTATAATTTTTATATACACAGCGTTATTAAGGTAAAAAAAAAAATTCCACATAAGTCAACTTCAGCCTGATCCATTCATGCCTTCCTTAATGCATGTCGGCAAGATCCAAAACGGAGTAAGCAGACGTCGGCTGGGGTCCGGCCACGCCAGGAAGCGTCATGACGTCAAGGTTGTTGTACCTACACTAAAGAAATCCCGCAAGCGGTCATCTATTCTCTCCCCAATCATCGTTGGCAGTAACGTATGTCTTCCTCGCTGATAAATCGTTTTCAGAGCTGAATAAAACAGCCTCTCTGAGAAGAACATACAGCACGCCTGGTCCAGCGCATGATGTACTCTATGGAAAACCTGCGTTCCTGTACCTGCGAAAGCGTCAATATTTGGAATAGGAGTATCCTAGAGCGTATTAACTGGTGATGTCCGATAGAATTTCAAACGTCTTGTCTGAAGCATGGGTACTGTTTGGGCGGCTACCAAAATAAAGGAGCCGACTCACTCTTCTTCACGTAACGACCCATCTCTGAAAGAAAATAAGGGTTGATGAGATTGAGTCGTAGTCGAACTGTATTGAAGGCCATACCACGGGCTAACTCTCCGTAAGAATAGGTCTCCAACAGCCCCTCTGGTGCTCGTCGAGAGGCGACTCCGTTGATCGTAGACGTGAGGAAATCTTCTTTTGTTTTGAGGAGTATCGAAACGTCTAGTAGCAGCCTTGTCGATAACCTCCTCCATGCATCTCTTCTTCTTCTGGCGGCGCGGCCTTTCCTCTCCTTCCTCCTTTTCATTATTGTCTTTCTGTGTCCTGGCTGTGCCGTCTTGTCTATCTTCTTGGTTATGTGTATTTTCTGTCTCTGTCTCGATCACAGCACCGAAACCACCGTTGAGACAGGGGAGCCACTCACAATCAATTGGGCATGGTGTGCTCGCCCCCGTTCTCTAGTGTTTCGCATGTGTGATCGAGACAGAGAACCAGAAAAATACGACATAATACACAGACAGTATAGACAAGACGGACAAGACACAGACAGACGATATAATGAAGAAGGAGAAAGGTAAGAAGAGCAGAAAGAAGAAGAGAAGAAGAAGCATGAGGAGTTATCCGTCATATCGTCGGATCTCCGTCAACAACAATAAGATAGATTTCGCCATAGGTCTACGATCAACCGAGTCCCATCGACGAGCATGAACTGCCTGGACGCCTATCATTCGAATTGCCCGTGGTAGGCTTCAACATTCGAACTTACACGCGCATCGTCATCAACCTGAGTGTCTGCCCATAGTTATGGTCGTCAGTGAAGTAAGAGGAGTCGGCTCTCCTTCACATTTCTTGAATACACAACAACACAGTACAAATCTTCATGCACAAAATGGAATATTTCATTGACATCACCTTGTTACATCGCTCCTGATACTCCTATTCCAAGATACTTAACGCGCTTTCGAGGTACAGACCAAGGGCTTCTTCCTAACGATACATCACTGAGTGCTGACAAGCTGGATGGAAACAAAAAAAAAAAAAAATTGTAACCAAAAAAAATGAAGAAACCTGAAAATAAGCCCCGAATCGACTGAGCGTTGTTCTTCCCCAGAGAGGCGTTTCTTCAGCCCTCTGACAACGTTCTATCAGCGAGAGAAGACTTACGTTAACTGCCAACGATTTGAAGAAATAGGCATGAGCCGCTCTAGGATTTCTTAGTGTGGTACAACAACCTTGACGTCATGCCTTCCTGGAGGCCCCGGAAAAGCAGACACTCTGTACTCCGTTCTGGGATTGGACATGCTAAAGGAGGCCATCTGATGCCATGGACTGACGTTGAGTGTACCGGTTCAAGACGGCTTCCCCAATGTCGTTTTGCTCTCATGGTCAACGGACAAAATAAAAGATCTCCACGAGTTGGGGCCTGTGGCAAAGAAATGGTGGGAGGGCCATCCACATATTTTTTAGTAACGTACCACGAGAAGGGGGATGACTCGGTCCAGTAAAAAAGCCAGTTCGCAAGTGTTTGGAAGGCTACAGCGCCAACGCCTTGTATTCCGGGGGCTCTAATGCAGGAGATGCCCTACGGGAACATCTGTATCTCACGGTAGGAAGCAAGTTCAAACCGGAAAAACGACGTCTAGCGGAAAGACGAGCGAGAGGGCATGGCTTGAGAATGGGTCATCCACAGAAAGAAATACGTCGCTCAAGTCCCAGGCCGTACAGAGTACATACAGCATGGAATAGCACAAGGAGGACGCAGAGCATAGACAGGTGGACCCGAACATAGGATGGTCTAGCAATCCACGATGTCTGTTTCCATAGACTACGACTAGTCGTCATGACACGTGAGTACTCAACCCAGTAAACGGAAAGACGCGTGATAAGCTTAGAAAGAAAAAAAAAAACGCCTCCGCGGACATCATGAGAGTACCTCAGGGCATCAGCGGAGGCAAGCGGTACAAAGCGGAGAATGTATTTGGCACCTTCGAGAAAGAGGGAACCAGCTGAATGTATTCATGTATGTCACCTACGCTTAAGCAGTGATATAGGCAAGCTGATCAACGATCGCCTAATTTCAAGTAAACGGACGTAGTCTGTATGGACGACCTATGGAAAGTAGAGCGAGTAGAGGCTAAGATCCATGGCTAATCTGTCCTCACGGGCAAATCGCTTCTCTCTATCAGTACCCAAACCGAGGATGTTGAGTCTATTGCGCGGTATTGGAGACGACATTCTCCCGCCCCTATTTTCACAGTCCCGTGCCGTAAAATGGATCTGACTCAGTTCATGGACCCTTGAGTGGAGACGGGTTGAGAGAGCATGTCAACCAAGAGCTGAAACGCACAGTTCGACACGAGACTTATAACAAAAACATGGTTCGAGCTTTCTAAAGCTTGTGACGCTCACCAAACCTCTGCGTTTCCTGGCAAACTATTCTGGACAGAATTGGACGCGGCCTTCTTCCCTGCTGTCTTGGAACGACCAAAAATTGGACAAAAGTAACTCTGCAAGTTCTTTTCAAACTTTAGTACAAGGGTAAGCGGCACGCTGGTGGCTCTTGGGCTGTGAATAAGCACAAGACGACCCTTCGGTGTGCAAGGGAGGACTGACAAATGAGCTATAAAGGGGTTTCACCAAACAAATTTTATGGGGGGGTTGGGGGCAATATTGTGTCAAGAGTGACTGGATTGGGCTGGTTAGGTGATTGTGGGGAGGTGATATTTGTGGTTGTTTTATAAGTAATTATTATATTTAGAAAGAGAGGAGGAGTATGATTTTTTATGTTTGTTGAATATAAATTAAAGGATGGGTTTTTTATGTTTAGATGGGGAGATGAGGAAGGTAGGTAGTTCGTCTGAACGCTCCCCTAGGTTGTGGTGGCTGGACATGGCTGTAGTCTGATCCATCTCACGATGAGACAGAAAGATTTCGTGTAATCAGATCCTCAGCGTGTGGGGGGATGTGCAGATTTCGCGCCGTCGAAAAGACGGCAGGCGAAAAGACTCGTCAATCTGGTGTCAACTCCAACTTGACCCCAACATGTTTTCGGCCTTTTTCCGTAGGTCGGTGAGCGTCGTGGCCCAAGAACTCCTCTTCTTTATGGCCATGTTTCTCATACCATGTTTCAAAGAGAAGTTGAGGTAGGAGGGGGTAGGGGGTGTTTAACGATCTTTGTAATCGGACGCTCCTCATGCAGGCGAGCACGTCTAAAGAAAAAACAACGCCAGGTGTCGGTGTAGCGAAAAAGAGGGGTGGGTTTTCTTGTCCTTCACGAGTGTAGATGCCCTTGATGGTCGTGAGAAAGCAAATGGAGGACATCCACAGCCATGGGTAGTCGGGAGAGGTTGAACGAGCTGGTTGAGGCGATGGAATGGACGCATCTACTTTGATTCGAATGTGGCTGTCTTGCGTTTCCCAGACATCTTGGTCGTTAATGGCTGGCCTATGGGGGAAACCTGATTTGCTCGATATCTTGTCTGTCAGTTGATCAGACGGAGGAGTGTCGGCAGTGACATCGGAGCGTTGTTCGATGCATGGAAAAAACGATAGCCAACGTTGTTCTCTGTGTGGGTATGAGGATGATTTTTAATGGCGTTTGCTTTGGGCGTTGAGACGGTCGTTCGCTGTCGCGGTCTTCCCTGATCGCCCACGGATGTTAAACATCGGTACATGCTTGCCCTTCAAAAATAGAGAGCGAATGGAGTGGCCCAACTGTCGGCGTATAAATCTTGCCGGATTTCGGAGCAATATTCTTCTTGATTTGAAATCACCACCACCCCTCAATCTATTCGTCGTAGGGGGGGTGTACCCACAGAACTATGATGATAAAGTTGCCTTTGGGGGGGAGGGGACAAGCATGGGGCCGGGGGGTACTCTTTTCTTCACGCCCCGTTTCCTTCTTTCTATCGGGTGCGGATTTTGTTGTTCCTCATCTTCCCTCCTGTGTCGGAAGATTAAAATTAAATCGAAATTTGATTTTGTTACGAAATTGTCCATGGCAAACGTTGCAAAATATAGTGTGTCTATAGTATGTAGCAGATTGCATATGTCTTTTGTAGGTTATCTATTATCTTTTGGAGAGGGATAATTGCGTGACAGACCTCACAGCCCGACGTGTGATTTAGTCTCGCATAATCTGTTACCAGAAGAAAGAAAAAAAAAGTGTTCGCTCGATTAAAACTACATACAGCAATGGGCAAACACATGTCATTAAGTTGTAGCGCGCATGGGTAAGGGATCATCACCGTCATGTATGCATCAACTCTCCATTCTCATTAATGTTTGTATGTCTCTCCGCAGCTAAGACATACGGGGACCAGCATACAAACCCTACCACTCATATCAAATTTAACCCCCCCTTGTTTCTGCGATAGCGTGTATATACTCATTTTAGTAATGAATGGTCAGCCAGCGCATAACACAGTAAAAATAACAATGAGTGGGGGGGGGGGGGGGGTGAATAAGTTTTTTGGAAATTTTTATATAGTAAAGTAAGGTTAAAAAGGGAAACAAATGGTAAAATGAAGGGTATGATATGAGTTGATTTAAGAGATTTGGGTATATGGTAAAGTGGGATTAGTGACGAGTTTGTGGATGAATGAATGATGTGGAAAGATGGGGTGATTTTTGGGGGGAGTGTTGGGGGTAGGGGAGTTTAAGGTGAGATTCTTAGTTATGAGGTGGGGATGGGGAATAAGTGGTTTTTTTTTTTTTTTTTTGTGGTTTTTTTTTTTAGTGATTTTTGGGGGGTTGATGGTTTTAGAAAGTTTATTAGGGAGGTGTTTGAAGATGGAGGTGGGTTGGATATGGTTTGGAGTGAGAAGAAAGTTGTATGTATATAGGATGTTTTAAGGATATTGTTGAGGTTTGTTTATTAGGGGGGGGGGAGTTGTAGGGATAATGAGGGGAGGGGGGTTGTATTTAGGTATGGTGTTTAAATGTGGTTAGGTGATGGAGTTTGTAGGGAGGGTTGTTGTTGGGGTGTTTGTTAGATTGGTTAATGGGAGGGGGGGGGTGGTTGTTTGTATTAATGTAGGGTGATGGTAAGGGGGGTTTTTAGGGTTTTTATTATCATGAAATATTCAGGGAAGATGGGATTGGTGGGAAGATAAAGACGGTGGTACTAGTCTCCCACGACATTGCACAAAAACTGGATGAGTCATTTTTCGTTATGGGGGGGGGTCGTCGGCTAAATGTGAAATGTGATGTTGTTTTTGTACTGAGAAAACCAAGAGGTTAAAATGGAAGCGGGGAGGATGGGAGGGGGTGACAATTACATTGGCGATAACAACAGCCCGCTCTCATGCTAAATTGGTTCTTTTGTTCGATGCAAAAATGCAAATAATTCTAATACAGTATATCTAGTAATGAGTCTCCGTTGTTCTGCGATTACTTCTTCTTCTGGCTCCTCGTTCTCTTTTCGGATGAGTGGCTGCTGGGCTCTTCCGTCGGCGTCGGGTCGGTTTTATGGTATTTTTTCTGTCTCTGTCTCGATCCTCGGTTTGAACCCCGCACAAGCCATGAATACTGGAAGGTGGGATGGGGTTTATATGTCAATATGAACAGCTTAACACCACTCCTAATTGA
Source organism: Conus ventricosus (assembly GCA_018398815.1). Lineage (NCBI taxonomy): Eukaryota > Metazoa > Mollusca > Gastropoda > Neogastropoda > Conidae > Conus > Conus ventricosus. The sequence goes on from JAFLJL010009803.1 coordinate 159,041, forward strand.
TGGAAGGAAAAAAAGTCACGTTTTGTGGCAATGCCCCGATAAGCGCGCTAGGGATGATAGGAAAACAACGGTGTTAATCGTTGTATGAGGCGGTATCAAACGTCAGGTGCAAACCCCCTCTAGCCTCCTTGAGGAAGGTGAGTTGATCGCCGCACAATAAGACTGGAAAAATTTCACGTAAGGCTAAAGGTTTGGAACTCCGCTTAAAGGTAAAGTAAAGACCCAGAAACTAGTCTTCCGCTTAGGGCCACTATGCCGAAATGACCTTGCAATTGGTGAAGGCACGCCAACCTGAACACGCAATACTTCAAGCGTATTGCGTCCCTTACATCACCGAAAAATTTACGCCACCATATTATCTTGATTTGTATGATGTCAGGCTGTACTGGCTAAACTCATTGACACATCAACCCCGCAAAACATGTCGTCACTAAGGCTAGGTGGCAGTGTGATTGTAAATTGAAACATGAGCAACAACAATGGGCAACGGGCACTCCCGATACCAGAGTGTTATTCGTCTGCACCGCCCCACCCCCAATACGCCTAAGTTGCGCTATGTTGGCAGTTTTTATTACGGATTTTGGGTTTTTGGGTGGGTTGTTTGTTTGGACAGAAGTGTGCGACAGATCAGATTTTCCAACTTTTTGGAGAATGGATATCGGATTCGCTGTAGCATGGCACCAGTCGTCTGAAGGTTTGGATTCAAGTCGTATGAGAAGCGACCCTCCGTGGGGCGACTAGGGAATGGGGGGTCGGGAGTAATCAATCTGTGTGTTCCGATCAAGCTTGTCAACGAAACGCCTTTCACTCTTTGCAATGATACAACACCGAGTGCCGGCGGAGGCAAACAGTGCGCCGATTCCTGCCCGTACGTACAATTCTGTAATTTGTGTATTTATATAAAAGGGATTTGAGTTGTAATTGGGAGGAGAGAGAGTTTTAATATGGAGGGAGTTTGTTAATTTAAATTAGTATGAGGTTTTGGGTGTTAATTTTATATTAGAGGATAATTTTTTAAGTAATTTTGGGATGATTAATTGTAGTGGTTTTTTATGTGGGATTTATAAAAAAAAAATATAAAAAATATTATATTTACGTAAGCTCAAATCCCCAATTCTCTTTCGGCGGGGGGGTTGTTTATGGCATAAGAGGCTGATATGATATTGGGGGATATAGAGGTGTTGGGGGGTGATGGTAAAAGAGATGATGAGGGTGTGGGGTTGTTAGGAATTAGGGTGGGGTAGGTGTGGGATGTATTGAGGGGGAGAGGGGGAAAGAGAGTGATTGGAGGTGTTGAATGGTGGTGGGGTTATTGAGAATAAGAAGAGGGGGAAGGGAATGAGGTGGTATTTAATTCTTAAATTAACAGTACTTTCTGGTATCTTAAATGTATATAACTCGAACATAAGCGACGGGATAACATGCAGTTCCAGTGGCTATCAGATCTCTGAGGCAACATGATTTTTTCCTTTTTGACACAAAAATATTAACGCGTCCCAAAATTCGAGGTATAGGATGGGGGTTTTTATATTATATGGGGGGGTATATTATTAAATGGGGGGGGGGGGTTTTTTTTAAAGAACGTATAAAATTAGCTGCAATGTGCTTTCATTCGCCCTTTATGGGAGGATTCAGCAACACAATCATCTCGGCATGTCAGTCACGACCAACTGTGTCAGATGCTTCGCCTCTAAAACTTTTAATAGTCTCTGTGAAAAATTACAGTGCATGATCACTAGTATGGTTGTAGGTCTACAGTTCATAGTCTTTCAAGTGAAGCCGCTGTTGTTTGGGGGGAGTTGCACCCGTATAAGGCACTTAATAAAAAAAAAAAAATAAACATCGAATCAAACAAAACTCCTAATAATCCCCAAAATCTCATTCTTTACGGGTTAATGACGCGATATAAAAAGTCAGTCAATCTCAAGCTAGTAAGGGTTTCAGGCGGGTACAGTTCGGCCTTTTGCAGGGAACATGAGCCTGTCTTGTCATGCATGTGATGTCACCCTTTGGAACGCCTTATAAAAGTAAGAGAAGATGGGGGGAAAAAAAAGAAGAAAAAATAAGCAGACAAACAGGGGGGGGGGGGGATAAGCCTTAAACCATCTGTCATTTTGGGGGGTACGATTTTTTCTTTACATGCTGATTAGGTACGCCTCGTGATGCAATCGGCCGGCGTAGGGTTCTATGAAGGAAGCGTCACATTGATCGTTCGATGTCATCACCGAGCATCCTCGGTCAATGTGGATTGCGTCCTAAGTGCGCGGGCTGTCGTCATGTGCTCCTCCGCATGCTCCTGCCACATTTGAGGCTTTGAGACGCATCCTCACACTTACTACTATATCGGATGAATTCTTCGTAACAGCACTTTGCCTCCCCTTTCAGCTCTCTCACGAAGGACGCCAATTGTGAATGTGATGTTTAATGCAGGGGTCCGGGCAACGTGACATACATAGGAAAAAATTTGCGTAAAGCAAGTCAGCAGGGGGGGGCAGGTAGTGAGCGTGAGTCAATCGCACGCAAAAAACGAGCCGATCATGCTAGAGGTCCACAGCTCATATATAAACACAAGCCGTAGCATGAGAACAATCACATGTTGCCTTTATACTCTATGGTCACCAGCGGTGGCGTGTCAGTGTCTATGGGACAGTTACTCATTGAAAGGCAATCGGCACTAAGCAATTCACATCCCTTCAAGCCCAGATGGGATGGGGAAGGAGGGGGATGGGGGCGGGGAATCTAAGATGTGTATACCTCCACGTGCTAATGCTGCATAGCAAACCACTCTGGCTGTGGCAAAAAACAAAAGGACTAAAGTCTATAATTCATTTAGGATGTGTGGAGGTGTCACTGTTTTATTGGGCGTACTGTAAAGCGCACGGCGATTTTCAGATTGGCGTCGCCTGCTCCCTTTTTGCGTAAAAAACGGCAGTTTTTTTCGCGTCCTAGGGGTCTGCAGGTGACAAACTGTCCTAAAGCTGTAGGGAGCGGCTGAAGTGTACGTGCGTATTAACAATTTACCGCTGGCGCCTCACATTCTCAAAAATGCATCGTAAAAATTGGCTGTTAGATAAGTGATTTAGACACAAAAGTAAGTTCGCAATTGAAGCACTGGTTCAGATGATGGGCGGTAAAAAAAACCGCCATTAAGAAACTGGCAGCCGTTTGAATAATACTTCGCGAAAAAATGCCGAAATCTGACACTTTGGCTGCTAAATCGTATACGGTTGTGTTGAACAGGTCCAGAGGGGGCACAATGGGACGGGACACAATGGACGGGGCACAATGGGACGGGACACATATGACCACGTGTCGGCGTGTATCAATCACTCCAGCGTAGAGTTGCCTTTTTGTAGTCATCCTATCGGAAGTTAAACCACTACACACGACACCACAGCACGCACGCTACGCACGACGTAGCTGCACACACACACACACACAACACCACACACACACAGCAGCACACACACATCAAGGCTGCAGCACACACTACACACACACACATAAAGCTGGCACGCGAGCGCATGGCACGCCACACACGCACTAAGCAACAAACGCACAAACACTCAACGACAGGGAGACTACAGACAGAAACACACACACACACAGCACGACACACACACGACAGTTAAGGGAGACAGCGAAGCACAACATCACACACACACACACAACACAGCACGCGACACACATACACAGACCCGCCCCCACGACCCCCCACACACACACACATACACACTGACTGACTGACTTTACTCAATACTGAAACGCATATTCATTGTCAGATTACTTCCAAATTGGGAACGACAACTACATAAACAATATATATACACACACACACACACTCACATGCCACACTACATTGCACAACAACACACAACACCACACACACGATAGCACAACGACTGACTGACGGACAACGCAATTCAGTGCAGATTAAACTCAAGGGTGTACGACAACACAAGCACAACACATCTCATCACACACTGAACACGTCACGAGCCACACACGCACTCGCACGACATACGCACAGAGATACGCACTCACACTGACGCCCGACAAAAACGGCGCATAACCTATACATACAGCACAGACACTTTCAGCACACACACACACGCACTACAAAAAATCACACATACACACACACACACACACACACACACACATCACACACATCATGCAGCAGCAAGCACTCAGGCAACACACACACAGCACACACAACCACAGAAGGGCGACAGGCACACACACACACAAATCACACACACACTACATTCATCAACAGAAACGCGCGCGTCGGCCACTGCACGCACTACAGGCACACACCACAAATACACACACAAGGGGTGTGGGGGGGCACACACTACACACACGACACACACACACACGACGTCACACACACACACACACATGGGCGCACGCGCACAACACACGCAGAGAACCTGTCGCACAATGTCTCGGCGCGACAAACCAGAGCAGAGAGAGAGAGAGAAGAGAAGAAGAGAAGATGTTGAGAAAGAGAAGAAGAGGAGAGAGAGAGAGAGAGAAGAAAGCACATTACTATCTTGTGACTATGATATATAATCTAGAGAGAGACGGGCGGAGGGGGGGGATGGCGGGGAGTGGGGATGGCGGGGGGGGGGGGGTGGGGGGAGAGGAATGAGGCTAGAGATAACTTGTAAGACAGGACACGCAAAGACAGACGAACTGGCCAGGAGATGGCTACTCGGACATACAAAGAGAGATAGCTAACAGCTGGCGGCAGTCGTGGCACTGTGGAAAAAAACAACAACAAAAAAACGCAGTGCGACTCCGCCAGCTGTGAGCACACTCAATACACGTTTTATTACAATACTTTGCTCCTCTTCACACCACACAGCATTTTCACACAGCATAAAGGGAAGTTGGGTGGGGTTGAGGGAAGGAGCTAAATGTCAACAGTGTTTAGTGATCTATCAATAAGGTGCAGTCCGCACACAGTTGTTCACGGCGGATACATTCCCCGCTTCATCAGAGGCCTAGTTTCATCGGTCGAAATGCAAAAGAGACAAGTTCATTTTGTCTGGCTTGCCCTATTGCATAGTAAAGAGATCTTAGAAGAACAATGTCATTCCAGCAAAAGTATTTTAACATCCTTGTCTGTGCAACTTAACTTGATGTCATCACCAATTGAAAGCACTATAAAAAAGTTAACCGTTTATTTCTATCAAAGGCATTAGAAAGGAGTAAGTGTTCATACAACATGAAAAAAAAGAAAAAAAAGAAGAAAAATTCATGTGGTGCGACTGATTATGGAATGTCCCCTTTCTAGGGGCATGGCTCGGTTTACGAATAAAACATCTGAGTCTTGAGGTCTCGCTCTCTCTCTCTCTCTCTCTTCGTCTCCACTCTCTCTCTCTCTCGAACTTTTTCCTCATCACTCTCTCATACGCTGCAACGGTCCTCATCTCCATCTCTCGTCTCTCTCTGGGGTGTTTTTTCTGAAAAAATAAAAACGTTTCATATCATCTTGTTCATGCGATGAAAAACATAAAATAAACGACACATGAACTGAAACTGACCTCTTCTCTTCTCTCGCTCTCCTCGGATCCTGAGTCTGCTCCATCTCATCCGTAGGAGATGTCTCGCTTTCTACAGAGACCGATTCCTGCTCGTCTTCTCCTCTCTCTCTCTACATCTTCTCTCTCTCTCTCTCTCTGTAGGTACTCGTGTGGTGTGTGTGTGTGTGTTGTGTGTGTGTATACATATGTGTGGGTGTGTGTGTGTGTGTGATGTGTGTGTGTGTGTGTGTGTGTGTGTGTGTGTGTGTGTGTGTGTGTGTTGTGTGCATGAAATGGTGGTAGGGGTGGGTGTGTGTTGTGTGTGTGTGTGTGTGGTGTGTGTGTTGTGTGTGTGTTGTTGTGTGTGCGTGCGGCGCACGGCTGTGTGGCATGTGGGTATGTGTTGTGGAAGGCGGGGGGGGGGGTGCCTGGTGTCGGGTGGTCGTATTGTGTGTTGTGTGTGTGTGTGTGTGTGTGTTTTGTTGTGGTGTGTGTGTTGATGGAAGGGGTGTGCTGTTGTTGTTGGTTCAAATAAAACGGTGCATGCTCACCGTCGTTAAGTATGCATGTCATATTACACCTAACTTTGCGTTAATCTGGATTGGGGACATCGTGTTTGAACCACATGTACATGGGTGCATACAGTGGAGGGATTGGAGAACCCTGTGGCAGGGCGGGTTCTTGTGGGGTGCCTTGGGTCGCAAATCTTAAAATGTTATGCAATATCTCCACGGTTGAAGGGAAAATAAAAATATAATGTGTATTTAGTGATATTATATTTTATAGTGTAGAGGGTTAAGAGGTGGGGGAGGATGATGTTTCAAACAATAGAGCTGGCAAAAGCAACACCTAAAGGGAGTGGTGGGGGGGGGGGGGTGGGCGTTGTCTTTGTTCTCATCTTTCAGGAGCTGGTTTCGAACAGAGTCAAACTGTCCATCCGCACTTCCGAGTAGTATATTGTGCATATACGCATGTGCTTCGTATTGTGATCATTTTGTTCATCTGTGGTTTCAATTGGGGCACGTGTTTCCAGGAGCTTTGCGGATGGGGGGGGGTGTGCCGTATCGCTCGCGCGCGCTGCTCATAGCTCTCTCTATCTCTCTCTCTGTGGAGTTACGATCGACCGTTGAGGACGACTGTCTGACGCAGAGCTCTGACTTCACACAAGTTTATCAAGTGAACGAAGCACGTCACCTTGTGAAAAATTCGGCTTAGTTGTTTTTCGCACTGTCTGCTTTGAGCGAGTGAAATCCTGTATGACACTGTAGCAGAGGAGGGTGAACACGGTGCTCTTCGGTGTGGACGTTTGTCGTCACTTTCATGTCGGTCAGAGCAGAGAAAGGCGATGGCGAATTTTGTACGGACAATCAAGTTCCGTGTCTACCAGCCGCCTTGGCGAAGTGGTTAGCGTCGCGGACATCCGGCTGGGAGGTCGTGGGTTCGAATCGCGGCACGGCGGTCGAGTCATGTGGGTTTTTCTGGCCCCGACGCTGCTGCCGTTAGTACCCAAGTTGAGTTTGCTGCGGACTAGTTAAAAAACATTGGGAGACTGGGAACCTACACAGCGAGTTTCATTCCACTTAGATGAGATGCGTTTCCTGAAGAGTGTTGCTCATCAAATTTCGCTGAGCTCAACACTGGCAAGTGCCTGTATCTCTCGGGCCTGGTTGACGGCCGGGAATATATTATAGAAAGGAAGCGTTAGAGTACAACCTGTCGATGTAGTCTCAGACCTAAAATGGAAATCCGTAGCATCATCCTTAATCATCCTACATCCTCGACAGCGATCAGCATAAAAAAGTCTTCAAATTCTGTGGCCCTCCAGTAGGCTCTTGGCCTCTCATGGTGACGCTCAGTTTCCGATAACCACTCCACGTCTGTGGCCTTGGTTGGGTTCCAGGCCTGCGGGGTCACGCGTAATCGGCTGGTCATGGGGGCTGTCGTGTGGGGGCAGACGAACGTGGTGGCGCCCTCCGTAGGGAGAGCTTGCACCTCCACGTGACCCTCCGCACTAAGCTAATTATTGTCGTCAGTAGGGGGCTTAGGTGGTGTCCTGTGTATGTTTCGATCATAACAGTGGCCCCTGAACACACCGAAGTGATTCGATCTCGGGCAGGCAGTGCAGTGTCTCCCGTCCGGTGGGTTGCCTCTTGACGACTTGACATTGACTGCTCCCTGTAGATTGCCGTTGCGGCGTAGCTGCGGGCGGCCAGGCGACCATGGCTGTGGGTGGGGTTATATGGGC